>JAWWEQ010000055.1:1063546-1130105 GCA_035583055.1 Torymus tubicola | reverse complement strand
CCCCCCCCCCCCCCCCCGCCCCCCCCCCCCCCCAGAAAAAAAAAGAAAAGAACGAGAAGAGAGCGCGAGCGTAAACCGTATCATCCGCCATCTCCGTCGTCGAGCGACGTCTAGCCGACGTCAAAAAGTCAGGCACAGGGCCGAAAGCCATGGGCTTACGCAACGGCTTAAAAGCCCTGGCGCTTACAAAAGCCTCTCTCCCCCCTCCCTCTCGCTCCTTCACCTCTCTGCTCTCTTCCGTTCTCCACCAACCACTGAAAAGGAAAACTCAACCTCTTCCTCCCCCCCCCCTTTCCTGCACCTTTACAAAATCCACTATTACTATACACTTCCATAGTCTGTCCAGCTCGAAATTTCGGTGTTGGTTCTCTCTATCTCTCCCTGTCTCTCTCTCTCTCTCTTGCTGCTCGGCAAACAATTTTCACGGTCCGAGACCGCTAATGTGTTTGCACAGCGCATAGTGGTAATGTGAAAAGCCACGTGCTCGCGTGGCAGCAGGTGTACACCTTAATACATCGTATACAGTGCAAGAGGAAGGAGATAGGATAGGATGGATGTATGTTTATAGATCACAATTTATATCTGTATACACACACATACACACTCACGTTGGTGTTACAAGAAAATGATAATAATAAAAAGAACTAAAATTACTCGTTAACCTGCAATACAAACAGTCTGTAACTAAGAGAGAGGAGAGAGAGAGACAGAGAGGATCGAGGAGAGTGTACATATACACGAGAGTATGTGTACTTCCACGACACGACGTTCGATGCGCTATACTCTCTCAAAGCGCATATACGAGTTATGGTACGTACGTACGTATACGTACACTCGCGTGTTTATTTTCGCGAAGCTCTCTCTCTCTCTCAGTGGGCGCACTCAGCCATCAGCTATATACATATACCGTCGATGTAATACGCGTGCGCTCTTTGGCTTTGGACATTCAAGCGGAACAGTATATATACATGCACACGTGCGCACACACATATCGCGATACGCGAGTAATTAATGAAGTGTATACCGCAGAACGGCGTCTGATGTAGTTGGGATATATATATATATACATATATATACGAAAGCCCTTACTTTCGGTGTATAACAAGCGTCGTTTAAAGAGCAAGCGATGTAGAATCATCTCGATGTATACGGTTGAATTTGCTATAGGACAGAAGATTGAATATAACGTATAAGGAACAAACGAACGCGATGATGGTAAATGTTGGCTTTATTTAAAGGTACACTTGATATAGATATAGCACTGTAACACAAAATAGATATAAAGTTACTTATTCGATGAAAAATCGGCCAGGTCGCGACGATCGAGACCACGAGACCGTGCAAGCATATATATATATATATATATATATATATATATATATACACGTATAGGGCGAACGAGATAAATGTATATACGTGCGTACCTATATATATATATATAGGGTGTATATATACGAGCGGTCTGAGATGAATGGGTCTGCTGGGAAGGGCGACAGTTTCTAAGTGGGTTAGCAGCGGATCTTGCGGCCTCGTAATTGATATGTCTTGTAACAGAGGTATTGATTATTCGGCGCTGCGCCAGAGGTTAATACATATATATATATAGACACGCGCGCGCTTGTTTGTGCTTTATGCATCTGCAATGGATCGCTAATTTCGCCTCGAACATTTGTTCGAAGATTATATCCTCCTGGTTACTATGGTAATTCCGAAAATACACAGTATAGATCTATATATATGCACGTATTATAAGCTATATTATTAAAAAATTATCCTCTATATACATCCAACCCCACATTTTGCAAAATCCATAACCCTATAATACCACCGGATTACACTTCCAAATTCCTCTCCCCCTTTGAAATTTCGCATACCCATCGGTGGCACGTACCTTTACATTATACCGCAAAAATGTTGTCCACCATCGCTACCAACAACGTTATAAATACCCTATAACACACACACACACCGCTTGTTTACCCAACTCTTCCTACATATATCAGCTATATATATACGGTGTAGCCGTGCGGTACGGCCTCTCCAAGGAACGCGCGGCACTATATATACCACACACCACCCGAGACAGTAGTCCTCTCTCTCTCTCCACCTCCTCATCGTGTCACGTATATGTACACCCGGCGCGGTGTGCGCGCGAGTGCTCCGGTTAGTTAGCCGCGCCGAGCGCGCGGTTACCATGGATATCGCGCGCGCAATGCCGGCAGCGGACCTGCATCGGCTGAATTTCTTTCCTATTTGCTCGACCCTTATCTCACTCGCGTCTCTTTCGCCCCTCTTCCCCTATATATATACTCGTGTGGTATACCTATGTCTGTCTATGTGTGTGTGTGTGTGTGTACGTATCTCGACGCGCTCGACTGGACTCGTGCGAGGGATGAACGCTGTGCAAATGTTCTTCGTGTGTGTGTAGGAGAAAGGAGAGAGAGAGAGTGAGTGGAGTACGCGCGCGTGTCGGTAATCGTGGAAATGCTCGTTCGCTCGCTCACTCGGTGTACTTGCGCGTTCTATGTAGCGACTGGATTTGATCGGTGCACGTATACGAGAGGCACCGATATTTTTCTGCAGTGGAAGCAGGGGATCTTGTTTGGCTGATTAATCGTTTGAAAGAGGCGGAGGGAGGGAAAGAGAGAGATAGTGGTAAAGAGGGTTTACCAGTGGTCTGTACGGGAAATTAAGTAATTGATTAGAATTTTACGCTTGCGTTGGGCTTTAACTGAGTGTATAAAGTCGTAATGTTTTTTATGCTAATTTATATATGTTTTAAGGTAATCTGTAAACGAATTTTATTGGTGCTATAGCAAAAGTGACAATTTAACAAAAATCGCTCGGGAATATAAATATATACGTATAGTTTTAATTTTTTCAAGTTTTAAAAAAACTTGTACAATGAGAGACAACTTTTTGATACATATTAAAAGATTGTCAAAAACTTGATGAAATCATTGGTAAAATTTTCATAAATTAATCTCTTTAGATTGATCAGATAATAGAGGAGAGAAATATTTTTCTATTAAAAATTTTGAAAATAAAATAGAAAATGAAAAAGAAAAATATATATTTATACCATATCCATTAACTCAAAAAATTAATTGATAAAACTTTGCAAACAGTTTGCTGCAACATGTAGAAAACCTACCATAAATGGATGAATTCGTTTTTATCCTAGCCAATAAGTATTGCTAAAACTATAGCAAAACTGAACTTTTCTCAAGCATATAATTTTGTTACTTGGATAAGTGGAGCTAATCTATGCTAAACCTATACCGAAGACTATATGCTCAAATTATACCCATTATTATATTAGTCGAGAACATTGAATAACCACAAATAACAAAGATTTTATTAAAACACCATTCCACATTTTCCAAAAAAAAAAACATCACTACCAATTCACCACCTTTCCCACCTCTACATCCCATCATCCACTTCAAATAAACCATCGAACTTCACCTTTATCCGCCAACAACCGTCACGCATCTTATAATATACGTTCGTAGAAAACGCACGTTCAAAAAGCTCCAACTCGAAACTCGGCCCTTTCCCCTTTCTAACCTCCCGCATACACTCACTACTCGCATTGATTATACCCCCCACACTCATGCACACAGTACCCAAGCCATCAACTTCTCTCCCTCAAGGGACTTCCTGACTCCTACACCACACGACGACGACGACGACGACGACGATGCCGACGACGACGCACCCCATTCCCAGGATCACGCTATATAAGACCTCCGTTGTATACCAGCAACACCAGTGAGGAATCGATCTTTCGCTCTCGTGATTTAGCGTGATACGCCCTTGACACTGATGGGCGGCAGACCTCCTCGCACACGCGGAAGCGACAAAGGGGCGCGCCATATGCCTACGTATATATATATATGTATACGAGCTTTATGTATATACACAGTAGCGGTATAGTATTAGTATCGCTCGGGTATAAATATATATATAGATATACGAAGGATATCGAGGAAGGGGTTTTCAGGTGCACCGTGCGCGCGCGCGTCAACTCCCAAGGGAGCTGGAGTTTCGATAAACACGCGACACGCGCCGTATCGCGGAAGAGCCACGCGTGTGTGTGTATGTGTGTATATACCTCTGGGATATTATCGTACGGGACGGCACTTAGGTGGGGTAAAGCAAGAGAAGAGAGAGAGAGAGACAAGGTCGGAGAAGAGCATCGCGAGATGCCATATATAGGTATATATGTGTGTATAGTATGTCTAGAGAAAGCTTTTTTCACTTGGCGCATTACCCACCGATCATCGGCCGCCGACGGCGTCGATGCTCACTTTTTTCCCTTTTTTTTGCTCAGGTACGGAAGGGAAAAAGGCGAACTTTCTCGTACGTGTGTATATACGTGGCGATGAGACGCGTGAGCCATTCTCTCGACATCCCCTTTCCTCTCTTTATTTTTGCCAGGCGTGCGAGGGGACGTTTACTTTATGCACTCGGGGACCAAAGTTATCGGCAACCAACGGCTGACTCGGGTGTTGTAACCGAGCGGCGAAAGTTGCCGGAGAGAGTGAGTGAGTGAGAGGAAGGAAGTGAGAGGAAGGAAGCGAGAGTATAGGATGCGCTGAGGGTCGTTGCGGTGTGGGATGGAACGATGGGAGTTGGGCTAAGAAAAAGCGAGAGAGAGGGGAGGAGTGAAGGTGATATGATTATCCATTTCTCCCAAGTGTTTATCGATGTTTCGATTAATTTTGTCCTGGAATTTCTTAGTTTGTATGTAACTTTGATTTTAACGTATTTTAGGAGTGTGATGAGTATCCTGCTGCAAAGAATTCTGGAAGAAATAATTAATTTAAGCTTGATTTTAAAGATATTAATTAGTACTTTATTGTATTGTATTTTAAAAATGGAATAATAAAACAGAAACAGTGCTTGGTCTATTAGGAGAAAATCCAGTATACATAAAAAAAATAATGATTTACTGAATATAATATGACTACACAATTTGCATAATTAATTGTTATTGAATTAGTTTTTCTTTTATTTATGTAAATTTTCACTCATAAAACTTTTCATTTCCATAAAAGATAACAGTTAAATATAATGTATGATCGATTGTACGCAGATAAACGTCCGTCTCTGTCGTGGTGCAAGTTTATTGGAATAATAACAAACACACACGACCTAGCAGCTAAAATAACTAAACATTTTTACGGTGGCATTTAAAGAGACATTTATTGAATTCGAGCGAATCGATCGCTCGGCGACAAAGTTGCTATACACTTCTGTATATAATGCCCGGTGAAAAAGCCGTAATACACATTATTATAGCAAAGCGTCATAATACTCTCACACATACGCATCAATGGCACGTTTTCACCGTATATAAACCGCAGGTACGTTTCGAGTGGAAAAAAACCGCGAAAGTCACCCCTCACTGTTTATTGAATTTCATCAATTTGTACATAATATTGTGAAACACGCGTGTATATACGAAAAAACAAAAAATGTTTGGCCCGATCGCAAGCTTTATAATAACCATACGATTTAAAGCCAGACGATTTAAATAGTTTATCAGCATATACACTCACGTTTGACGAGTAGAACGCAAAAGCAAACCCGTTAATGAAAATCGAATCGGAGAGAGAGTAGCGAGAACAAAAGTGAAAAAAAAATAACAAAAACGACGGCATCGCGGAAATGATAAATAAAAAAGCCCCCCAAGCGGCATAGACAGTAGGTATATAGAAAAAGTAAAAACGTTCGATAGAAAATCGAGACATGTCAAAGTTACTTTTTTTTTCTTCTCTCTTGCTCTCTCGTGTAAAAGTGGGAGCATGCAACACGCTTCCGGATTGTCACGGTATCGCGTGTCTCTCTATTATTGATCTCGTAATATAACGAATGGATTTGGAAATAGACATGCGATTCGCAAGCACATATAGTGAGAGTGTGCACACACATATATATACGTGCGCACGCGCATAGTTCGCAGGCCGCAAACGTTCCCCGCGAAATGCGTTATCTGTAATAACTTTCTGATATTACATTTCCATGTCTTCCTAAAGCTTGTCGTATACTGTTTTATTCATAGCTGCCGACCAAGTGTATAATATATATACTATTCGCGATGAAACATTCGTTATACTGCAAGAGGAATCTGATAGCGACAAGAAGTTTTGCATATATATTTATTAGATGCGTCTTTTTCGGTAATACGATTGTGATATTTTTTTTTACATTACTAAATATAATGATAAGTGTGCACGTTTTTTTTCAATTATATTATAACACTTTTTCGAATACTTTCATACTAAATACTTGGTAAGCGTTGGACAACATTTTATATGTCTGTATCGTTATGTTATATTCTGAATGAACACCAGATTTCTTAATTTCAAATAAATTTTAGAACACATTTTTTCATTTTTATCAATAAATATAACTATTTTTCAGATTTTTTGCAAATAATTGTCTGCAGTAAATGTATGATTGACGACCATAAAAGAGTGTTTTATACAGTAGAAACCCAACGCTACAAAAATGCAAAAATGTTTGTCGACTAACACTTCTGGGGTACTAGCTTTGTACATAGATTAATTACAAACAAAAACATAGATATCACGCATCAAATAATAATAAAACAATATATATTTTGTCAATTTCCATACTAGTCTATATACATATATGTATATCAAGCAATTTCATAACCGGCTCTCCAATCATCGTCATTCAAGCTAACGTAAACAGACACATGAACGCACAGCAGTCAACAAGGCTGAAAAACTCAACGCTCGAAGTCGACCGAGCATGAAAAACCTGCATTAGCCCACCATGGCTGCACACGCGCCTCGCGATTAATTTCGTGCGCGCGCGCGCCCGCTTGCAAATTGTCGTTTGAACTATACGCATATACCCTACCACCTCTTTCCCTCTAATTCGCCTCCCTCTCACTTTCTCTCTCTCCCCCTCTCACAACCGCATGCACACGTACTCGACAACGCCGAAATATTAGGGGTACACGTGCCGGGGCTCCCGCGTACTTCTGAATATTTTAATTGTTTTCGCGCGCGCACGCGAGGATAATTGCCTGCTGCGCGTAATAACCGAGTGCAGACAACGGGAGCGTCTTTTAATTGCACCTACGGTGTAGTAGTACACGCGTATATATAGCAGTGAGTCTGCGTTGTAGTAGTAGTAGTAGTAGTAGTAGTAACGCGTGCGCACGCAGGCATGATGTGCGAAGGTGAGACCGCGAACGATGTTGTGTGCAAGGGGGAAAAGGGTGTGAGAGGAGGAAATGATACGAGACAAGAGCTATACGCGCGTGAATGCTGGTATTGGGCGAGTTGGGCGGTTCTGGTTTTCAATTATTCGCACGTTGGCTGCTTTTACAGTCATATTTCGTCGATGAAGGGGGGAGTTAGAGCTGCGTGCGGATGAAGTGGTGCCTGTCGTTTGGAATATTTGGCGTTTTCAAAGTTTTCAAACGAGAGAGTGCAAATTATAGTTGATAGTTTTTTTTTCTTCGCAGTTATGTATTGTAGTTGAGTAATTTGAAATGAAAATTTATGGCAGGTAAATGATATTTTTTAAAAGAATAATAATATATGACCGATTATTAAAATTTCTAATGGTGTAGTTTTCAATTTAATGTTAAAAGTTACCTGTGTCAATTAGAAAAACATGACCCAAAGCTAATAAATAATAAGCTAGCAAATTCTGTAACTTTTTCTTATTCTTTTGATAGAAAATACTATACGTAATAAAAGCTTACACATCAAACTTTGAAAATTAATCTCGAAACTGTTGACGATTTTCTTTATTCCCAAGATAACAATTAGAAAAACATAAGAAATGTTCTTTGGATGTCCAGAATGTATAATATTAGTCTATTTTTATATCGTTTATGTAAATTTAGTTAAAATTTAAATACTTTTACTATAATGCCACTAGTAAAATAACTCTGACTACAACATTAAAGTTGATTTGTAAATCTGTCGAGTCTGAAATATTATATTGGATACAGTTAATATTTAACATGATATGCAAATTATAATATTCGATTATATCATCCTCTCAATATGTACAATATATGCACTATAATGAGATAAAATCGGGAGCAATTTTCGGCATTGCTGGTACTGCTCTTTTCCTATAAAACTAGACACCGCGGGAATTAACCTAATCTGACTTCCCAAGGATGCTGCAGCGAAACTTTATATACAAATGTCGACTTCCCGCTAGAATTGTTAAAAATTTTTAAAACATTATCTATATTCACCAGTGTAAAAGAAATATGATTTTAGTGGTTTTCAATCTTATATTTTAATCAGTGTTATTCTTTATTTTTTAAACGAACAGTTAATCCATAACGCACCAGTACATTGCAACGACAAGGTCTATTCTGCCTGATATATGCATTTAATATACGTTATATTTGTTAGTACATTTGCAAGCATTTTCATTTTCTTTGTTCCAGTAGAGCCAGAAGAAGAGAATAAAATGTTATACTTTATTGATTACCTATCAACATTTCGAATCAAAATAGATTTTATTTTCATATTTATAGGTACAAGTACGGTATAAGTAACCTTACGACAAAGTAGGAAACAATAAATATTAAAAGAACTCTGGAAACAAACGGAATAACACGATAAAAATGAAAGGTGAACATATAAATAATAAATCAACTGATATCGTGACTGCCAGAAATTTAATGTTTCGATCATTATATTTTCATATTTTAATATTTCAGAGTTGTTATACGTATACGCTCGACATTATGTACTTTTAGTGGGTTATAAAAAGTTTAAATTAAAATTGCTGATGCGAAAACTATATCATAAATAATCGCTAACTCATTTCAAATGTCATCACATTACTTTTGCTATTAAACATTACCATAAAACTCTCTAACCACAAAGATATATTTCATTAAATATATACTAAACTCTTCACCAGCCCCGAACAAAAAAATTTCCACCTTTCTCATTATTTCAGAAACCAATTAAACGTCACTTCAACGTCGCTCTCTATAGATATATATAAAAAAAATATACACACAGCCACGAAATAAAACGCATTTCCCATAGCGTCAACCGAAATGAAAGGACCGCGCCAAAGTGAAAAACAAACGGCGCGCGTCTGAGGGCGGTAAAGGGAAACCAGATTAGTCGCGTATTTCTTCTCGAACGAGATATCTTGGAAAGAGAGAACAATTTCCCGAGGCAACAAAAGCCACCGCCGTCAGCTCTTGTGCTTCGTTCCTCTCCCCGAGGACCGTCGAAAAGCTCATCGCCGTTGAGGCTGCTGCTTGAAATATAAAAACGCTGGCGGGAAAGAGAAAAGAATAAGGAAAAGAAAGGTATAGGGGTGGGGAAAAGAAAAAAAAACGACAACAAGCCCGTATACTATACAACTCGGCCGAAACCTCAATCCCAAAGCTGTGGTATATATGGGCTGTTCGGTAAATGAGAATTGACGCGCGCGACCATACATATAATAAACAGCCTCGGAACCGCACGGAGTCTTCAAAGTGCGTCACTTGCTGTATACTCTTTATATTATACACGTACTAAGTACATTGCAGCGGTCGAAGGGCATCAGTACATACCGCAGAAGAACTATATATACTTTACCATGATTTTTTTTCTCGGAACCCCGTATACAAGGACCTTTCTTCCTTCCTTCTTTACTTCCTTGCACACTCACGTCACGTCGTTACACGACCGCGCGGTGAATATTTCTGGGAAGAAAGAGTCTGCGCAAAAAAAAGAAGAAATTTGCATGCCAAAATCCGTGGGGGCAGCAGCAACAACAGTGGGTCCGTCATTTCAGGAAGCACGCCGCGCCACCAACGAGTCCATGGGATAAAAACAGAAAGGCAGCGAATGCGAGAACCTCGTCTCGTCTTTTATATACATAACATACAAGCGTGCACGCGTATAACGTTCTTCTCTGCACGTCGACAAAATATAGGGTACAACGTACCGTATATGTGTATATGTACATACACACACGCATGCTGGACGTCTGTTTCATTAATCGTCCGGCGTTGCTCTGCTATACGCTCGCAGAGTCCGTAATAAGGAGATCCCCTTGGAAATTAGAAAGAAGCGCTGCTGCTTCTGCTGCTGCTGCTGTTGCAGGTATATAACGTGGATTTAGCGAGGGACTCACTTAAAGAAGCTTAAGCTATTTGACATAAATTATCGTTCTTTCTTTTCGGAGGCTGCGCCGCGGTAATAAGCCTCAGGGCTGCGTGTGTGTGTATATGAGAGAACCTCTTGGAGGTGGGCGAAACTGAAAGTATTATATAGGGAGGTAAGAAGAGAGAGATAGCGAGGAGAGAAAGAGCGTGTGCACGTTGCGTGTCTAGGTCTCTGGAGGGAGCGAGCGAACGCGCGAGCGGGAAATAAGGATGTAATGGGGGGAGTTTAATATCAATCATTTTTACGACGGGGCTTTGGCCGAACTTGAAGGCTGTTTTATTTTCTAAATGAGACGGTTAATCAGGTATTTATTGAGGGAAACGTTTATACGTGAGGTTCGAGATTTGAAAATTAAAAGTTTTTTGTGCAGTCGTAAACATTCATATTTTATCATAATAAACTATATATATATTACACATTGATGCTTCCGTTGGTACATAATTTTCCTATTTTAACGATTTTTAGCTTAAATTAATCATCTTAATTTTTTATTTTAATTTTTTTTTCTCATGGAAAAAGTTATCGGAATCTATGGAAGTATAATATTGCAACTGTTTTCCTATACATATCAACGGTTTTTTCTTATCTATTTTGCTACACCTATAAAACTGAAAAAATTTTTTACAGCAGAGGTATAATTCAAATATTTTGTTTCTAGAGCATAGAATTTCATTAGTTGACATATTAATCGAAATTTAATTTAAACAATTTCAAAATACGATTACATTTTAAAACTATAATATAATATTCTATACCTACATGTATAAATTTTTGTCAATAACAGCCACATAACCATCGTATCATATGTTTTCAAAGTTAAAAATTGTCAAACTGTTCACCAACCATTATAAGTTGACCATTTTACGTGAAAAAAACATTTGATTTCCTATAGCAAATCAAGTTAGCTTTAATCTATTTTTATTCACCGCGGAGCAGCACAGCTTTTGCAATTCTGAGGACCCTCCCTATCCCAACCTAATCCTCTAATGCAACAGGGAACAGTCCAGTGCGGGTACACACGTATACCCACGGAATAGAGAAGAAATAGAGATAGAGTAGTCGGCCCGCAACGGGCAAGGGCTGCACACACGCGTGAACGGCCAAACTCCCGGACTCATGAGCACAGAGAAGATCCTCATCCTCCTATATACTTCTTCCTCTTGTTTCTTAGGCTGGAGTTAGAGCTATATATACAGCGTACAACGCGGCAACGGCGGCGGTAGTGGCCACGAGACAGAGGGAAAGAGAGATGGGATCCATTAAATGATCCCTATAATTACAGTTAGACTCGAGCGCACAGCCAAGGAGAAAGAGAGAGAGAGAGAAGGAGAGATTCAGCCATTACCCGGCCTCGCTCCCGCTGGATTACGAGTTGCGAGATTAACATTTACTGCGCGTGCTGTGGCGAGCGTGCAAAAATCCACCTAGACTCTCGCTCTCTCTCTCACTCACTCTCTACCCACACATATATATACTCACACATACACATATATATAGACGGTAACCGCGACGACCGCAAGCCGCTGATCTCCGTCGCGAGGAGGTATCCTCGAATCAACGATGCATGATGCGGACGCACGGCCCTTCGTAGGCTTCTCTCTCTCTCTTTCTCGAGGACTCACTACTATACTTGTATGTATATATATATATATACTTTTCTCCCTTTACAGAACTGGTGAAGAGCTCTACCTTTTTTTCGGATGCGCTGTGGAAAAGTCCAGCCGTGCGCGCGAGGCAGAGGGGATGAATTTTTCGCGCTCGAGGCATCTTGAAGGAGGAGCAAACTTGTATACGCGGAGGGAATTTCGGTGGCTCTGTATATACACGGGTAATGATGGCTTCTGAGCTGGAATACATAAGGACCGGGTGGTCCGCTCTACGTTTTCCTCCCCTTACTTTTTTTTCAACTGAACGTCGAGAGGACCGAAGCCTCGAGGATTATAACGCTGGTCTGTAATCATGAGTTTTGGGAAATTTCAAATTTTCGTGCGCCTCTGCGCATGACGAATGCTAAGATGTTGGCTCTTTCACCGGATATTCTCTATTTATAATCCTCCTTTAAAATCATAGAAATTATTAAAGAAGAAAATGATCAGTTATATAGGCATGACCAATCTGTGACGTCAGATCTTATATAAATGCAGTGCAAAAATCCTCCCTCTTCAATTACTCTTTCCCCGGTATGTCGATCGTGTAGAGGGACACACTACTCGACATGCCTCTCCAATTTGATCCCCTTTCCGGTCCTCCCTTCTCCCTGTCCAGTAACTCGAATTAAATTTACAATTGTCAACAGGCCGGTGGATTCAGTCGGTATCTATATATATATATACAAAGTACCACCGATATAAATCATTCACCAGGCCTTCGTCCTCCACTTATACCTCATCCTCCTTCTTCCCTCTTCCTATCCCCCTACAACACTCTGCACCTAAAACCGCACACACTTCCTCTCGACTTCGCCATCGTTTTTCCATTTACTTTCGTCTCGCCAGTATACCACCACTACTGCGGCTCCTTCATCCCTTTCTCGCCTTTGGCTTTTTTTCCCTCTCGCTGACCGCGTTCACCCTCGGTTAACTTCGCTCTCTCTCTCTCGCTCTCTGTGCAGGCTTTCTTATATATGTATATATTTCTACACGCAGTGTAGGTGCGCTCACGCGGGTACGTTGAAATTACAGCGGTTGTCCGGCCGCTGGGACGCCAGATAAAAGGGACGCGAGGAGGGAGTGGCGGAAAAAGCAATCGCGTAATTCGAGGAGGAGTGGGAGGAGGAGAAGAAGAAGAAGAAGAAGAAGGAGGAGGAGTAGTTGAAGTATAGCAGCATGGATGCAGTCGCGTGAGGCAAGGGTAAACGCACACGGGCTGATGCGTGTACGTACACGTATATATATAAGATTTTACGTCATGTGCGGGCTCGTGGCGGATGTTTGGAGAGTTTCGTTTAATTTGGTAATCTTGTCGTTGAGACAATTGAATTGATGAGTATAGTAGTATTGTTAGATGAATATATATGTACTACTCGGCAATGCGGTTAACAAACTAAAATGAAAGCAAATAAATACCTTGCCAATTCCTTTACAATAACGCCGCAAACAAATTATACAATTTCAACCTATATATGTGATATTTATTTGCATGATGAAATAAAAATATTATTGATACTTGTATTTGAAAAATCATTCAGATTGCCTTTCACGTTTATCAAATCAATTCAGCCATGTATACTAAACCCACACACACACATATATATAGGCATTCGTTATAATTAAAATTCAGGCGCACCATTCGCACATCACCTATATATACATATATACACATATGTGTGTGAGTTTACTCGTCCGCGCGTGCAACCACCGCAGCTCGAAACCACGCGGCGAGTAGAGACCCATGCGCACACACCCCCGAAGCCGCGCCCTCACACCCTCTTACCCGCAACATCGCACCGACCCCCCATAAATTTTTCCTCCATATTCCAAACGCAAACTCTACGTTCATATATACACACACATACACACAACCTTTCCAAGCTTCCACGTCCCATCAACACATATAGCACACAGCACAGGGTATATACGCAAGCGACTGTTATACGCCCGGCGGCATAGCGTCGGCAGTGGCGGCGGCGGCTGCTGCTGTTGCTATACTATACTGCTGCTGTACGGCCGTTTGCGCCAAATTGGATATCACACGGCCGCGACCAAGAATGTGTAGTGGAAGGTAAACGAAGCCCGGGCTTTGAAACGCTCTCGCTCGCTCTCTCTCTCTCTCTCTCTCGCCGAAATTAGGTAATGCAATTTGTAGCTCGACGCGGCCGTGCGCGAATGGGGGAAGGGATAGGAGGATGCAAGGGTTGGCGCGCAGTAGCGCGGCAATTTTACACGTGCACGCTAAAATGGTATATATAGATATATATATGGATATGTATATGTGTATATGTGAGCGAAGAGGTTTTGCGCTCACCTCTGCAACCATCCCGTGGCCATTCGTCATTTTCCTCGAATTAATCGAAATGAGAAGTCATAAGCGGAGTTAATAAGCTACCGCCCGTCTGGCCGAGTCTGTCTGTGTGTGTGTGTGTGTCTATGTGTATGTTTATACATACCTATATATACACTCCAGAGGGGATTTATCTCCACTTCTGGTCCCCGCGGTCTTTCCCATGCGGAGAATTGTTGGTGCGCGAATGAAGTTGAGTGTGTGTGTATGTGTATATGTATATGTGTTTGTATATATATGTATATGGCTGCATAGTCGGTTAATGGGGATTCCGCGGGACGTTGGTTACATATATACGCGCGTGCACGTGTGGATGCACTGCTCTTGCCATTTCTCTCTTTCTCTATCTCTCTCCTTCGCACGCACGCACGCACGTACGCACGTACGCACACACATGCTTTGACGTGCTGCAATTTGAATTTGTTAGAGGCGTAATGTGGTGCTCCGGCTTTTCCCGTAAGTTTAACTTATTGCGCAATATTCATTTCGCGGGGGTTTGTGTGTATGTATGTATGTATATGTACAACGTAATGGGAGTAGCAGTCGATGGACTCGCGTATATATTACGGCACGCACGAGCGAGTGCTATAGTGATGATAGCTCGTTTCATTGCTTCTAATGGCTTTGATTGTTTAATTTTCATTTGGTTGCTGCATGTGTGTGTGTGCACTGAGAAAAATATTTAGTAGTATCAAATAAATATTTATTTGAATAATAGTAAATAAATATTTATTTGAGTGTGTGTACATATGTTTCATAACATTAAAATATGTAATTATATGAAGAAAAACTAATAAATCGGTTAGATAAAATTTAAATTATCTGCTAAATTTAAAAAAAAATTTTAATAAGAAAACTTAAATAGTATATTAAAATAAATTTTGATATGAAATAGTATACATTGTGTACCTAGGTCGTGAAGTGGACTTTTTTAAACCGAGTGTGGAGTTTGTAGTACGAATCAAAAGTGTGCTAGCACGAGCCGGAGGCGAGTGCGTTTTGCAAATCGAAGACGAGTATAACTGCAAACAGACAAGATTAAAAGGTCCACTAAGTCTAGCGATCATATTTTTTGTCACACATGTATTGATTTTTTAACCTTTTGAGTCTAAAAAGCGAACCTTTATTGATTTGTTGTAGTTGTATCAAAATTAAAATTAAATAAATGTAAATTAATTCAATTATCTGGTTTTTCTTAAAATCAGATTAATCTTCAAATAAAAAAAGTCATGAAAAAATATGCATGCACAAAATCATGGGGGATTATGTTATTAATTGTTGGAATTCTCGAGCAGCGACCGCAAAAGTATTTTTTTCCGTCGGTAAAAAAGAAAGTCATTTTAGGACCTCTTTTTAGGACGAATAACCGCAAACAACAATAAGATTATCTAATGCTAAAATATTTCAGTTCTAAAAATCTGATAATTGTGAAATACTGAATCTTTCTGGACATTTGCAAGTCAATTTTCTATGTAAATATAGCGTTTTGTAAATTATGGGCATAATTTATTTGTACGTATATTTATCTAAAACTTTTTATGTTTTTAATATTTTCAAATAAAGCGATATTCCGTAAAAAAAATGTTTGAAATATCAGCAAAACTGCTCATGTGAAAATGCTGTTTAAAAAATACCTCTCATCTCCCTTAACCTTCCAGGGTAGTCATAGAGACGAAAATACAGCTCTTAAAAAGTGTTCTAGACGAGCAGCACTCAATTACAGATCCATACAAATTAGGTCAGAAAGTGAGCCAGCGCTTTTGCGCTCCCCACGTTTAGGATAATGAATCGTTCGGAAGCCGAAACGCTTAATTTCGCGAGGCGCACATGCAAATCAAACGATCGACTCGATTAAACGGCAAAAACGTTCTCGAATTGATAAACGCCACGCGATTACCGCCTCTCTCGCTCTCCCTCTCTCTCTCTCTCTCTCTCTTTTTCTATACCAAAGGCAAGACATGCACAGCAGACGAGCAAATAATCGGAACGTATAGTCCTAAGCGGGCGCATCACAAAAGATTTCCTCGAAGCAGCAACGACCAGCTATACTTATATAATACTCGAGAAGCTTGCGGACGCGAGAGTCGTCATTATAATACCAAAGTACGCCCACCTATTGTGCAGGCGTTTCGCGCGAAAAACGCGACGACCGTGCAACCGCGCCGCGTGCCAGAGAAAAAATAGTTTGGCAAAAATGCGTGCAACCACACACACACAGCAAGCGTAATTTATGCGCGGGTATAACCAAAGAGCAACCATTATACACGCGAACGTGTGTGTGTGTATATATATAGAACAAACGATGTAGAGGGATGATGATGATGATGATGAAAAAAAAGAATCCGTCGCGCCTGAAACTCTTTTATCGTCCGCTTTTGGAATCGCCGCGCGAATTAAACATTTGACCTAAATTAAAAAGCAGTCGGGAAAATTACACTTTTTCCCCCTTTCGACTCGACAGTACGCAAGGGAACAGGAGGGTCATAGTTACGCTGCTGTCTTTTTTTTTACTGTGAACAGTGTAATTGGACGGTGCACGTTTGTGGAACGCCGATAATTTACGAATAGGCGTGTGTATGTTGTATATACGTGCAATTCTCACAAAAGTAGCGACAATACTCGAAATCACAATTTCAACATTTTTTTTAGAGCACATACCTTCGGCGAAGGATTTTTCTTGTTTATTATCAAAGCTCACAGTTGAACAGCGTTTATAGAGAGACTTATTTGTTTTAGAGCAACTTAAAATTCGAACAGTCGATTGTATTTTCAGTAAAAATATTTCTGTAAAAATCACTGAAAATGCAAATGACTGTTGTTTGAACTATCAATTGCTCTAAAAAAAACAGAAAAAAAATAATTCACTTGATCGATCCTGTTCAACATCATATTTTTCATTTTAAATACTATAACAAATAAAAAGAAAATCATGCATTGAAGGTGGGCTCGAAAAAAATTTTGAAATCATAATTTCAAGTTTCGATTGCGATCCAATGCCGCTCGCGAATGGAAGATATTTAATGCACGGGTAGCACATATAGCATGGCTAGAGTATTATATATATACACATAGATGCAGACAAAAAGAAAGAGTAAAAGAGAGAAAGAGGAAACGTCGCCCCGCATGGCAGCTCATATGCATAAACGTGTGTTTTTCAAAGGTACGCATTATGGCAGTGGCTTAACCGGTAACCGCCCTCGACTATGCTCATTTCCCACGAGTTGCTGCCGCTGCTACTCGCGATGTATATGTGTGCACATATACATGCATATATCTACGTGACTGTGTGTATATATATGAAGCGTTGGATGATGGGCTGTGCTGTAAAAATGTAAATGTCGAGGCACGCGACGCGACGAGTCGTCAAACCGCGAGTTGAGCCCGGTCCTCGCCGAAATATGTGTGGTGTGGCAGTGAGTTTTTTTTTTTATTCTGCGGTGACGTGGGGTCGGTAGAGAATGAATGTTACAGACTGGATTAAGTACTGTGTCGTAGGAAGTGCTATGTTTTTTTTAGAGTGACGCACGTAGTATATATTTTTTAACGATTATTAAGTTATTAAATTATAAGAAGAATAGGTCATTTTTTTTTTTATAATTGGGGTATAATTTAAAAATACTGCGAAATATATTTTTCATTTGCTTGAGATTAAAATACGATAATTTTTTTAAAAATATTCATCAATTGTCGACAAAAACGCGAGAATTTTTGTCAACGATTTCCGTGGGAAGCAGAGAATGAAATATTTTTTGTTTCACCCAAAATCAATCATGACAATATGCGGCGTCATGCAATTTTTCCGAGCGCATTCGTGCTATATTTGGGTCACACGTTCGCTTGCGCACGCATGACAAATTTCATGGTTTACTGGGACAACGAAAATGGCGATATATATATACACAGATATATATACGTACGTAGTATTGCTCTTCTCGCGAGGACAGTCGAGTGCGCACACTTGCGCGCCAAAAAACCATTATATATTCAAGTGGGTGCGAATGCATCGGTCGCCCATGCATTCGCCTGTGCGTGGGCTCTTTTGTGACGTTTTCATTTTGCCGCGGAATCCACTTTCACCAGCGCGAAAAACGTTGCGTCACGGGTCTCGTGTACGCGTGTGGTATAGTTTTGAAAAAATGATCACTAATTGTTAAAGATTCAACTCTCTCTCTTTCTCTCGAATTCGTACACGCGTGGTTGACCTACGGATGAATGAGGGAAACGTTTTTGAATTTTGGCTGGGCTATTGCGAGTATAGCAGTTTTTTCTATTGTGATTCGGTTTCTCTTTTATTACGCTTTCTAAGCAAGATTATGGATAACTAATATTGATTGTATTCGGGTTAGTGAATCGTAATGATTTTGTTTTCGAGCGGTTTCAGATTGACGATTAATATATATTTATTAGTGAAATTTAAAAATTTTTTTTTACTATAGCAACAAAATTATTATCTATATTTTTGAATAAAGTTACATATTACAATAAAGTCGCACTTTACGCAAAGTGTATCGAATAATTTATCAATAAGCTGAGAGCTTGAAAGTAGGCCGCAATCTTACTGCAATCAGCTGTAGTCCTGAATATTGCAAAAGTTTCATGATATTGTTACGAAGTAAAAAAAGTACGGATTATTCTTAAGCTATTTAAAATCACAATTCAACAAAGTTCAAAAAACCATCACAGGCATCGTAGTTGAATAATTTTCTTTTGAATATCAAAATTTCCTTGTTTCTTGGTTTGTAATACCTGATTAGTTTTGAACAACAATTCATTTTTTAAACATGAGTTTAAAAATTATACGATAATATGGACTTAGAAAATAAAAGAAAAAAGGTTTGTGTGGTAATCTAGGTTTAATATTTCCATGTATTTTTCAGCTCTCCGAAACCGAATATGACCTCACTTTTGGCGCTGCACGTCAGAATATTAAGATACCGCTTATCCTATAAATTTCATGATATCTGTATAGCAAAGTCTATAAGTAGAGCCCTATAATCATTTGTCACATAATTCACTTTGATTCGAAATCGAAATAATATCTTAAAAATGGAAAAATTGTTTTCATATAATTAAAATTAATTGCAATATTTTTCAAAGTAAATTAACTTTCAATATTCTCTTTAGTGAACAACAAGATGTTGCGACTTATAAATATTCAAAGTATACAATGTGAAACTATCGTGATTTGCACTTTCAAACTCCTCCTCCATCATTATTAACAAATCGAGGTTTCCGCAAAATTAAAAAATAATCCGACAACGTTATATACATATACATACATACACACACACATACACAATGCTTCTCACCGTGTGTATACGCAACTATACCTACCTTTGCAGCAACAGCAATTCCCTCTATCTGCCTCCCTCCCTCACCCCCACTTCGCATTCCGCACTCGAGCGTCGCGGCAATAACGAAGTTCATCAATCACGCGATCGACCGGGCCGCCTTTTCTCTCTCTCTCTCGCACACTCGCTCGCGGGACCGCCGCAAGCGCTTGCGTAAATTAGCGTTCGCTCGTATATATGTATATACGTACCTACGAATTGTCATTCGTCGTGAAGGCGAATATATATATAGATACGAGTGCGACTACTACGTATCATTCGTGCGCACCAGAGAGATCGAGATCGCAGTTGTCGATATATATATATATACGTATATACGCGGAATGCGTGAAAGAGAGAGAGAGAACCAGTCGCGCCAGGCAAGTTTGTTAGCTCGCGTGTGGGCGTATACAGGTGAGATATATTTAATGAAGACTGTTTTTTTTGTTCTTTGTCGTTGCTGTTGTTAAGGTGGGTGACACTTTTGCTTAAAATAGTCGACGGCAGTTGTGGGTCGGTGATTTTTTAATAGAAGGTGTTTTTTACCGATGAAAAGTTAAGTATTGCCTTGGTTTGATACACGTGTTGACTGGATTATGGAATTATTGATTATAAGATACGTTTATCTGGGTCGTCTGTTTATAATGGCCTTGTGAAGGCGATTGTTGTTTGATACTTTTTTTTTGTTTTAATTACGTTTTGACATACAGTCTACTGACAGTTCCCCTAGATATAAAAAAAGAATACATTAAATAATGAATATATACCACAATGGATTTTATCACGTATAGACAACTTAATTGTTTTTTCAATAATAATAAGTTTTATGACCATGTGAACAGTAAATAACTCGAGTTCTATATATATATATATATATATACACGTTACGTAAAAGAGCAACGTCATTAGTAGGACAATAGATTTGCTTTAAACACAAGTCAAACGTCAAAGTCTCCAGCCACTGTACGAAATCCGTGCTCGTTCATATATATATATATATATATACACACACATACACATGAGAAAAAAGAAAAACCATTTAACTCTCTTATTCCCTCTCTGTTCACTCGTTCTCTTCGGAGGGCCGAGAACGTGACTTTCAATTAACGAGTTCTCAGGCGAAACTCGAGCAAGAAACCGATTAGTTTCAATTGCGCCAGGCGCGGGCTCTCACTCACTCTCTCGCGTGCCTCTTTTCCGCTCAGCATGCAAAACACGTCCATCCTTCTTCAAACTCACTCTCTCTCCCTCTCTCTCTCGACCTGCCAATAGCTTGCACAGCGTTCGCACGCACGATTCGTAAGGAAAATCGCTAATTACCGTCCATTCTTCCCCTCTACATATACATATATATGTATATATATACCCACACGCGTATGCAATTAACGCACGTTGCTGCTTATACGTCTGCCGCTTTGGAATCGCCGAGGATTTGAATGCTAATTCTCCACGCGTTAATACGATAACACACGGCTGTATATATATATAGATATACGTACGCGTTGGCGACGGCAACGGCGCGGTTTGCAAACGCATACACCTATACTATACCCATACACACACACATATACACATACGTGCGAAAGGTTGTTTAATTAGTGAGGGAGGGGCGGTGCTATGCGCGCACGCGCGCGCGCGCTTGCATATAAGGCCCCTAAATCCACAGATTAGGCAATCCCCATTAGACGGCGGCGCTAATGCCGCGCGCGCACAGCGCAGCTCGCGGCCACGGACCCTCACCTCCCCTCCCCTCTCTCTGCATTAAGTAATCCGATGTATACATCAAGAGGGAGAGCAGAGAGGAGAGCCTGCGCTAGGCAGCCTATATATATATATATATATATATATATGCGGCTCGATGCATCACAATCGAGCGGACATATTAGCGAACGCGCGCGCGTGCCGCCACTCGTCCTCGCTCCACCACGCACACACACACACATATATAGGATCATTATTAAAATATACGATCTTGCCGATCCAAGCTGCACGTTGTGTGCCATTCTCGTCGTTTGTATAGACGCGTGTAGCTGTGTATGTGTGTGTGTGCGTATATACGCATGAGCAAGCGTCTGTGGACGACGCATCGGCTGCAATTACGAGGGCGCTAATGCGAATCGAGGGACGGAAGGGGAGAAGGCGACGATTATAAATCGTCCGAAGTGGGAATGGTAGTAGTAGAGAGGGAGCGTTGCGGATAAATCAGTTGGAAAATAAGGAAAATCAACGTAGTGGAATTAAAGGAGTATATATATATATATATATAAGTGTAGATGTGTGTGGTATAAGAGAGAAAGAGAGTCAGTGAACAAGTTATATGCGGTCGATCACGCGTGTATAGGCGCAATATAGAGAACGATATTTGAAGTCGCGTCCAGGAGGTTGTATTGTTGGTAATGGATCAACGCCTCGGTCTTTTTCGACAAGGGTATTTAGGATGATGGGTTATGTGATGGGTTGCTGCAAGCACGCGATCGACCGATCTGAGTGGGTGGCGGATTTATGTTGGCTTCGATTTCTGAGTGTTTATAGAGAGAGAGTGTGTGTGAGGTACGAAGGTTGAGTGTGAAGAAGGAGATATAAAAGCAATGAAGGCTAACGATGCGCACGTATATATATTCCTTCATCGAGGTTTAAGTGCGTTCCGTGAAAATGCTGTTCGTTATATTGTATTTTTGAAGGTGAACGTATTATAAGAGGTATACTTGAGAGCAAATGGCGGTGAAAAAAAAAACTTTATCAAGAGGAGGTGTGCAGACGAATATGCACAGAAAGTGCAAGTTATATTGGATGGTTGGTTCAAAGCTAATAGCATTAAATTTATGATATCTTGGTTCTCTTTATAAAGCAATATTACGATCGTTGAAAAGAGCTCTTATTTTATTAATATTACGGAGTCGTTTAATTGAAAGATATATAATTTTAATATTGGATTATAAATTATTATATAAGAATAAAAACGTAATTAGCGGTAATATCAAGGTATGTAAAAACCACTCATACGGTGACATTTATATATTTCTGCGTATAATAATCTTTATAGCGTATACATCTTACTTTGAAAAACGTGACAGTATGATTTATGAGCCCGATAATTTTTGTGAATTACGCAGTCGAAACGGTTTTTCTACCGAAAGAGCAACCCGTCGCTTATAAAAGAATGTGCGCAAAAAAACTATGCGCGAATCCATAATTAGCAGCGAGAACCATTTTTACTCATATTTTCCTCGAAAATGATATGTAATTTCGGTCATAAATGAACGCACACGCCATCACGACCGCTATATAAGAAAACGATTAAACGCTAAATCCAAACCCGGTCACTTTATATATATATATATATATATATTAAACGTTTATATATACAGAAGACTATATCACTTTTGGCTCGTGTGATTTCGCGCTGCGCCTTAATAGTCCAATTTTGACACTTTCAATCATATGCAAATTGCGAAATTTCAGCCCCAAAATAATACGCATTAAAATGCACTCAGTGCGCACGCGGCGAAGCGCAAAAACTAACGTGTTTATGTATATGTATATATGTATATAATGCGAAGCAAAAGCGCCCTGGCGTTATTAAACGCGAATTAAGACGAGTATGGCGAACCTGTACTTTTGGCCATCCGCAAAACACTTTACATCTAAAGCAGCGATTAAACGATACGAAATTAAAATCCCTTATATAAGTACCGCGTGACGTTCTGTATATAATATATATTCAAACTCCAAATATTTCTCTCAAAAAAACATTTCATATATATATATATATATATAAGTACATAATTCCCACAGCAATTAGGCACAGGGTCAGTGAAAATCACGGAAAATTCGTCTTTATATTCCCACACACTTAAGCTACTCTCCCTCTCTCTCTCTCACTTCATCATCAGTGTCCTAATCCTGTTATATACAAGGCTCGGGGAGTACAACTATAACTAGTCGTAGAAACTAGCCGCGCGCTTGGTTATTACGCCCGCGTTGTCCATTATTCCTCAGCTGACGAGCCGTCAATTACGGTGGTCGCGCCTTTGAGGATGTATATATATATATATATACCACCGCAGCTCGGCGAAAAAAAAAGAAAGAAAATGATTTTCAAAGCCTGCGCGCGCACGCACGTTCTTCCCGCGGTTATAATCACAGGTTGAAGCGAGAGTATACGAGAATGCATCAAAGTAAGACCGCTGACGCCTACCTCCTTTGTCGGTACGATTATACGCGTGAATTTTCGGAGGCGCCTCCTCGTGGGTTCACTTCTTCTCGTCTCGGTGTCATTGCCAAGCGTTGTTGTATCCGCCCCTCCACCTCCCCTCTGATATCGGCGCCTTTCACTCGCGTGTCTTTGACGTTAATGCGATAATTAAAACTGGATATATACACGTGGTTTAATTGCACCTATATGTATACATACACGTGGAAGCGCTCATCATTGTGTATAAAATTTTCTCAACAACGACGAGGACTCGCGTTAGTTACACTACTATATATATATATATATATATATATACTATCTATACTAAAAAGAAAGGGCTTGACTGATGAAAAGCTACAGGATGTGGGTGTGCCTGATGTACGCGGCGAGTTTCTGGCTTTTTTTTCCATTCCGAGGGCGATTCGTAACGAGAGATAGGCGTCACGAAGGAGTATAGTATGCGAGAACTCGCTATATACATACATATACACAGAGTGCGACGGCAAAATAGAGAGATAAATAAGCACCGCGTCGACGACGCGCGTCCGTCGTCGAGCGTTTCGCGATCTCTCCCTGGATTAGATCGATTTGAATAAGCCGTTGCTGCACGCACACGCAGGCCTATCTATATACTTATATGTATATATATATACGCGTGTGTGAGGTGTATATAGTATGGTTTCTCTTTATCCCTGTCCGCACAACGACCGAGGTGACAGGAGTGACGCTACGACGTTCGTATATATACTATAGAGAGAGAGAGAGAGAAGGGCTTTTCGAATCCCCCACGTCCCACCCCCGATTGGTAGGATTTGAATAAATCGGCAGCGAAGTGAGAGAGAGAGAGAGAGAGAGGGAACACTAATCGGGAACGTCGCCATCGTACCACCCACTCCCTTTCAGCTTGGCTAAGACCCTCTTTGAACGTTGGCTATATATATAGTATATAGTAGCTGGACTGCAGCGGACATACACTCGGCGAATCCGCGTGATCCGAATTGAGTATACGAATTATCCAAACAGTTTCAAGGAGAATCGCCGAGTGGCCTCGTTAATTGACAGTCCACTATGTGGCGCGAGAGCAAGCGCGCGTTACACAGGCGTCTCGAGTATTAACGCTGGCCGAATGGCGGGTGTAAAATTGTCGGATTATCGTCGTTATGGTTTAAGGATAAGAGGAGGGCGAGGGGAGGAAGGCAGTTGTCAAGGATTGAAAGGCTAGGTGGAATAATGGTTGCATTGGTAGCTGTGTATTGGTGTTACGAGGATAAGAAAGATTGTTTGCTTTTTGAATGTTTGTGTATATATCGTGAATATGTCATGTTGTAGCGTGATCAGAATATAGAATTGGATACTTCAAGTCTGTAATGGTTAAAAAACAATTTTGATCGGGATGATGTGTTTAATAGTTATGTAAAAATAAAATATTTGAGGATCTTTATAATATAATTGAGATATTAATAAGTTTGTTAGAGTTCATCAATCGTGAAAATTTTAGTGGCAACTCAAGTAAAATTCAATAATTTATTTAAAAGAAAAAATGTTTCTCTTATAGGGTAAAAAAGACAATTCTATAAAAACTTTAGACAAACTATTTCCATTAGTGCGTGTGCATATATAGTTGACGGAAAATCAAGATATTTCTGAACTCTTATCATTTAATTGTAATGATTTCAAACTTGTCGAAAAAGTCACTTTTTGATGCCGATCTATTAAAAATTCTACTATTTTTTTAAGCCAATAGCAGACTGCGATGCTAATGAATATTCCCTAGATAATACGTTGACTCCTGACAATTATTGCTCGTAGTTGTTCAAAGTCATTATTTACTGATAAAAATCGGCGTTGTTAAAAGCATTTCTGTACGTCGTGTACATGAACATTGTAAATTTAAAAAGATCGATTTCGGTTAGAATGTTTCTACTCATACAACAAGAGAGTAAAATGATTGTAATATTGATTTTTAAAGATTACTAGAAAATGCTTCTGTGTTACTTCATTATTCAAAAGACCAAGGTAATTAGTAACAGTAATAAAAAAATCTTCATTAAAACTATGATGATTTGATATTACTCCATTTAATTCTTAAATTAAATTGAATAAAATTTTTAATACGGATTTATTGTGTGGATAAATACATATCTCCGTAGTTCTCATCAGTTTAAAATAATATTTTAAAACTAATGAAATTCAGTGAGATGAACTTCAAATTAGGATGAATTAAATTATTTTTCCCATTAAGACGAATATACCACTAATGTATTAATTCCACGGTAATTCCATCTAATGGACTTTGATGGCATGATAAATTGGCGTGAACTACTTGAACTCATTTCGCAATCTAAACGTCGAAAATGTATTGTAATTTTAAAAAATCTAAAAAGACGCTCAGCCATTTGGCAATAAAAATTCTACGAAAATAGTTTCCGCGAGCTCGTAAAAGCTTAAATTAAGGATGAATTGCCGCATTTGATGATCGCTATCGTGAATAAATTTCACTAATAACAAACAATAACAACTGTACTTCCGAAGCTCTAATATAATGCTTTAATAGGCGCGTAAAAAGTTGAATGGCGACATCTAATTTTCATTCAACGATCGCGCGTTTGCAAATGAATTCCAGTATTATGATGTCTTAACGTCACCGAGGTTTTACGAACTCGACGACAGCATATATAAAATTCCTAAATTTATGTTATTACCGTTATTATAATTGATTTCGAGTGAAAGGATCTTATATGTTATACTGCTGCAGCTTATTTGTTTTTATTTTTTCATAAATTTATTCTTAATTAGTGACACGCGTGATGTTAACATCATTTTACGGCGTTGTATATGCTTCTCGAAATTGCAATTACGTATACGTTGGAACTTAAGTTGTAACATTTTCTTATAGTTCATAATAAAAGTTTCTAAGTACCATCATTAAAGAAGTTCATTATATTACCCGAGTTTCTCTGTACTTCAAATTTATAATTTATAAAAGTATAAGTATATAAACTTTATTATGAAAAATGTTGCATTATTCATCAATGATGCGCGCACTAAAAACTTCTTCTTTTTTTTTACACTCAAACAAAACATTCAAATTTTCCCTAACTGTTCATAAAATCTTTGACAAATACACCTGAGCACTTTGCTATTAATCAAAGCAAGCATTAAACATTTATTACTCGAAGCTTATAACCCGTTCTAGTGTCGCATCGCTCTACGATCGAATTTCACGTTAGCTCATATTTTACTTAAAACGCTATCATTATTTATTGAAAAACACTTATCGCTCATATATAAGCTTTTTACGCATTAGACTCGTCTACGCATAACTTAACACATCGTCGTTCACATTATAACGAACGATTAGTTCATCAATTGCAGTGTCATAAATGGCGCCTTCGTAGACAAATGAGCAATGACGAAATCAACGAACACCTCCTCCTACATTACACCTAAAAATTACGATTCTAGTATATAACAGTAACCACGAGCGCGCATCAACGTCAATAAATTAATCGACGCATCTAAGACAGAGAGAGAGAGAGAGAGAGAGAGAGAGAGAGAGAAAGAAAGAGCACAGGGTACGAGATTAAGTAACGCACGCGCAGGAAGACTAATCCTCGTTAGCTCCCGTAGCCGTATAATCTACTCTTTCCTCTCTTCCTCTCCTCTCCAGACAGCTACAGTGATTTTCGGAAGATCGATCGTCGATTCCACAAGCCGCTATATATATATAGCATCGTACAATGCCGTATATATATAAACTCATGTGTATGAGTGTGTGGGTGGGTGGCGGAATGAAGACGCGGAACGCGGAAACTTATTATCTCGCGTATACGAGCGAATGCATCATCGAATGCCAGCGGCGGTGGAAGAGAGAGAGAGAGAGAGTAATTTGCTTATTGTTGTAAAACGCGTAAGTGATAGGGGCGGTATAATGGTCGAGAGAGGAGAGGGTTTATAGGTGAGCGGTTGGTCAGTATATATGCGTATGGTGATTGTAGGAAAGAGGGAGAGATATAATGGCGATAAGTTCGATTTCAACGGTGATTTGTGGCGTTTGAAAAGGTGGGTGGAGATGCCGCTCACGTATGGCTCGTTCACGCAGGTAATCGTATAGCGACAGGTTGAGAGTGAGGGATTTATAAAGTACGTTGCGTCGTGGGTGCAGCTTGACGATTTTTATATATATATGTATACGTGATCGTAGACTACGCAGATTTTTCAGTCTGAAATATTAATGGTCGACTAAAAGATGCATCATTTTCGTTTTGGTTATTATTACTTTATTTTTGTTATGCATGTACGCGATTAGCTTCTCAATCGAAACCTGTTTATAAATGAAACTGTAAATAGTATTGATTGAATTATTAAATGAATCCAAACGGTTGAGAATAGTAAATTAGATTAGCGTTTATTAATATAAATCAACCAATTTATATGTAATTTTTCGTTTCGTATACAAAATTGATGAGAACGCATCACAGCACAATTATCACTTCACGAAATGATACATATACATATACACTGTTGCGGACGTACCTATATATAATCGAGCGTAATGCAATTAACATCATCATCGAAATACTCATCATAGCAATCATTCGAATATATATATATAAATACTCGGCATTCCTTATTAGTAGCCGTCTGTCGTCGTGACGACGCGTCGCTCTATGGCGCAGGATCGAGCTCGAATTCGTTAATTGGCTCGCGCGTGCCCACGGGAGAGTTCAAAATTTTTTACCCACGGCGCTCGCATGTATTTACAAACCCGACGACTTGTCGACAAGATTCCGAGCGCGGCTTTCATGAGAGAGAGAGAGAGAGAGACAGAGAGACCTAATTGTTTTCGACAATGATGAATTAACGCGAGCTCCCGTACGTGTATACATATATATATGTATACGTGCACAGGCATTCGACCGTATCTCCAGTTTAAAACGCGCGCTTCCGAATAAATTCTTTCCTCGCATCAGGCGTTCGTAGCTGATCTAACGAGGACGGTATAAAGAGGAGAGGGGAAATAGAGTAGATGTTTGAGTTATGGTTTTTGGTGGATCTTGAAGGGGAACAGTAGCTTGGGGTTTCTGATTATCTAAGTCGGTTGGTAATGTTATGCATCGGTAGCACGTTTTCTAATTGGTATAACAATTTCGTAATAAATAGATAATCTTGGTTTCGCTTGAATTTTGGAATAATGATTAATAATGAGGTATTTCAAGACGCCTGGAGTTTTAACGAGTATACACGTGAGCTTTGATTCTGGGAAAAAGAATCTTGACGAGTCTCGGTTTTTTAATTGTGAATAATATGATCGCCCACGCAGTTTATACCATTATTCATTAATTCTCTATGTAATCGTATAATTTTCCAAATTACTTCTGAAAAAAATAACTTTAACTTTTCATTAGACTTGTTCCTCTAACTTCAATTATCGATCACTATGGTGCAGCGCAACGTATAGTCGTAACGAGAGAACCGTTTTGACTGTATAGCTCAAAATGAGACGACGTGTTTAATCATCAACGTCTTCGCCTCGAGTACTTTCATACCAGACAGCAGCCACGACGGCACGCAGGCATCAAGAGCCGAAGAAGAAGGCAATATCGCGTCTACTCGGTAAAGCAAGTGAAGTGTTATAAATTTTTTTTATGAATGTTTACCTTTAGGTTTTTGGCTGCGGAAAAATTTATGTCCACCCGCGCGACATTGCGATCTATCCTCCCGTCTCCAAAGAGGATTAAGAAGGAGGGCTCGAGATTTTTTTTTGTTAGTTTACGAGCTAACTAAGTAGTATACGGTATTAGTTGAAGAATTTGGATGCCGATTCGTTGGCGCGTGTAAATTGAGTTAAATTTTTCAGGAAACAAATAATATAATGGCATTCCGTTTTATTTTTATTTATCTTTGTGAAACGAAACCACAGCAAAGATATTTATCTTGTATGAAAGACATCGATATATAGATCGTTACGAAATTCGGCCACGGAATGTTTTTGCGAAATCAATGCTCCAGTTTGATGAATGTCCGAGTTGTGAAATACATCTATTTCATTTCGCCTTAATTGAAATTTATGTGACTATTATATTAATTGTTGCAGGGGACATCTGGGCCAAATGGACCTGTTTAAGAAAAGAATTAATTAAAGAAAGAAGAAGAATTTTAAAATCTTCGAATATGTTTATATATATTTTTCGAAGTACTTATGAACTTTATTCCCATGTATACCGTTTGATAATAAAATTGTTAAACGCGGTTTCATCTTAATAAACTGGATAATCGAAATTAATATTCAAGCTATAAACATATTCAACGAGTAATAATAATAGGTGCGATATCAGAAGATTCGCTCTCAGCGTATTTCGATGCTTTGTTCCACCCGAATACTAATGATAAATGATATAATGCCATTTTTATTCAAAACCCCACAAACACCACAGTACGGACTTTCCAAACCAGGAAAATAAAAAATGCTGAAACAATAAACGGTATATTCTGCAAAATCGTTTTATTTGTACTACACTCTCATATACATGTACGTACCTGCTGCCGGGCACAATAGCAAAGAGCCACGATAAAATTCAAAATCGCACGCGCGCTCGAGTCCAGAAGCTAATTAAAGCGTGTGCGACACGGTGAGAAATAGAGATCAAAAGTAGCGTTGCAAAAATAATCCCCCCTCCCACAGGGTAACTCTCTTGCGTTCCCTTCTACATATCTTTCTCTCTCTCTCTCTCTCTCTTGCTTTTTCGCTCGGCCCCTCTGCAGTTAATACGATATAGAAGCCACTCGCGCCATACAAAGTCAACGAAGGAGAGCGAACGAGAGAGAGAAAGAGAGAGAGAGAGCACGAGAGCCCCTCATTAGCCGAGAATGAAAACATATTTCGATTTCCTCTGCGTTAACAAACGCGCATTGCACATTCGTTCGCGTATATAAATCCGCTTTGGTCAATTTTCTCTCGCTCTTTCTCTTTCTCTCTTGTACTCACTCTCTCTCTCTCTCTGGCTGCGGCTAGCTCTCTACACGCGCGTGCGCGTACTCGCCAGCTTTATCTTTCTTTGTCCGTATGTCTGCCTGTCTGCGCGCTCAGCAGCAGCAGCAGCAACGACAGCAGCAGCAGCAGCAGCAACGGTGGGTAGAGTGCGCAGTGTATACGCTCTGTCTTTTTGTCTCCCTGTATTTCACTGTCAACTCGTCTCTTCTCTTTGTAGGTAGCTATATATCTGTGTATGTGTGAGTATACATACATATACGCGCGTATATATATGTATACGCGAGCATTTAAGTCTCGCACGTGAGCAACGCGCATTTGAGCATTAAAATTCGAGAGACCGTATATAGTGCTGCTGTCTGTGTATTTGAGAACAGGGAGAGAGAGAGAGAGAGAGAGAAGCTGGACCACGAAGAGATTTACATGTCCGGCTGTACTTTGCGCGCGCGCGCGCACGCGCATACAGAAGGGAGTGGTTATATGGACTAAACATTTTGCACAAAAGGTGCCGGCTCCGCGATAATAAATGAGATTTGTTCTGATAAAGCAGGTACGAAGGATTATTCTGGGGATAATGGCCATGAAGATCGTTAGCGCGCACAAGCAGCAAAGGCACGTATATATATATACTGTCGATTGAAGGATTTTTGCCCCCGGGGGCTGGTATGATGAAATAAATGTCGATCATTTAATCTATCTCTCGCCGTAAGCCTTTTGATCTGCTTCAGCTCTATACTCCGTCATTTTCTTGCTACATATTTTATTATTCTTACGATTGTAATTTTATTTGTCATTGATCGAATGCATTAAATTTGCATAACTTTTCATGTCACCTTATATTTCATCATTTTCTTGAATATATATAGGTACCTATGTATTATAGTTAATTATAAAATATCTTTGGAAGTACTTCTGAAAAAAAATTATACGAATCGATAAATTGGTATTGAGATTGGTTATCTCATTAAAATATATTGTTACTGTTTAAAACAAATCTGAGCATATAATTATTTTACACCATTGCTATATCCTTATTTTCTCTTTAGCAAATTCAGGAAATGTAAAATAAACTAAAATTTCGAACAAAATTCTCTTCTATAAATTAACAATCCAAATCATATACGCGTAGTCTGTGAAAAACAGACTTTAAAATCATATTTCACATCTCGATATATATAAAATTAAATAATCTAATCTTTATATAAAGTTGTTGGAACAACGTGATTTTTCGGTATAACTAAATTTCCATCAGCAACACCACAACAACCAGCAGCAATGGCGTCATACTTTCACGCACAGTATGCGCCACCACTCTAGCAGAATGAAATCAGCCTCAAACTCTACTCTTCTAAAAATCCATACGGTCTGTATAACGCGTATACACACCTCTATATATATACACACATACACGTACCGAGGTATAAGCGAATTTCAAAACCACCGCCGGCGTTGCAACTATACCGCATCATCGGCCATATATATACATATACATATATCCCCGAAACAAAACTTACCTATTCGTACGAATTCCAGCCTCCGTCTCTCATTTCTCTTAGTATTATGGCGTACATATACACACATATATGATATATGTGGGCTATTTCATGTCAATTGTGACAAGTAAAAATTTAAAAAGTTTTTTCCTAGTTTCCAATTGGCCACAGAACACAAATCTGAAATTTTAGAGCAAAATCTTCAACCTTTCAAAAGTTAGAAGTTTTTGAAAATTTTTGAATCTTCATGATTTTTTACTCAAACATTTTTTATATGAAATATTACACGGGAAAACGTTTACAAATTCCAAACAGAATTATTAAAAATTATTTCTTCATATACACAAATTTTTGTTTGTATCAATATTTTTAAATATACTTTTCAAACTGTGAAAAATCTGTTTACGACTAGGTTAATTTCACCCAAAAAAGCTAAAAGGTTTATTAAAATATTATCTTTAAAACAGCACCATGATGAAGATGAAATAAGATAACTGAAAAAATTACGTGCAATTAAAGTCGAAAAATAGTGAGAATAAGGTTTTTTTAAATTTTAAAAGAATTCTAACCTTTGAACGATTGCACATTTTGTTCTGAGATTAATTGAGAACTAGTTCAAAAATTTTGAGCTTTTTTTAAATTTTGACCTGTCACAGTTGACGTGAAATGGCTTATACATATATATACAACAACAGCTAACTGAAGAGGATTGCGCATACTGCCCGGTATCTATACATATATACGCACGATAGAATAATAAACGAGCGTACGCGTGCTTGTTAAAAGCTGTTCGGCACTGCCTCATACGAGACAGAACTCGGACCATTATGTTGTATATCGTGTATACATGATCCTTCACTGACGAGAGAGTGAGAGTGAGAGAGAGATAGAGAGAGTACAGGGGTAACGTAATATACGCGATATTTTCGTGTAAATAACACGAGGCATGATGGCCGGCTTGCCTCCCTCATTACTACTACCCCTTACGTCCGATGAAATCCGATGTGATAACGGCATCAGCCGCGGTTTCCGCTGACCAGTGGGGCGCACAGGTGTGTATATAAACCGTCCGAGTGGGTGGCAAATCGATATACGAGGGAGGATGTATACGTACGTCAAAGATGCGTAAATCGAGAATAGCGGAGATGAAATGAGAGAGAGAGAGAGAGAATATGCATATTGTCCAATAAACAATACCAATTACATAAATAAAGTATATCTTACGGGCGCTTGGAAAGATAGATTGCAAAATTTAATACCTCTTTAGTTTCAGAGACCAAGGGTAAGTTTGATGCGCAATTAAATTTTGAAGTATGTTATAGGGTATTTATCAATTAATCCGCTTTTCCCAAATAGGATTATTTTAACTTTGTTATACAACCTGTTCCGAAACTCATACACGAATACCACGAAATGCGATAGAGTGTAAAATTCTGGACAAAAAATTCCTCTACTTTCCACATCAATTTGTACAGCTGGATCATTGATCTCCATTTCAACACTTATCATACATCGTTGGCATTTATTTCCTTAAAATCGAATTGTTATATATATATATATCGAGTTGAAATATTTCATCTTATCCTTAAATTTTTTTAAAAAATATATATATAGAATAATCTTGAGCTATTATATTAGGAACATTAATCTAGCGCAACAACGTGCACGTAATAAATTTATATTAAAAAAAATATATAAAATACAACCGACTATGCGTAACATACTTTTATACGCACGCATCTGTGTGTGTGTGTGTATAGCCAGGCGACAACAGTTGTATTTAAAGCCTCGTAAACCGTCCACCACAGCTTTGATTAAAAAATAATAAAATTACGATAAACAAGGATAAAACAAATAATCGTTACACAAGCAGGTCCGCCAACGATAAATTTTCCCCCGTATATAGCCAAGCGCGCGTATACGTTCGCTCGACGCGTGTATACTTTATACCCCCGCGATCGTTTTCCCGCTGTTTTCAGCGGATAATTACGCATTTGCTTTTTATCGCAGTAATATATACGCGTATAATACATGCAGAGTTGGGTGCCGCGCGATTGTTGGTTTTCCGGGAGCCGAGCACACACATACATACATATATACACACGTGCAAGAATTAATCCGATGTGTATATATATATGTATACGTGAGGCGAGGAATGAGGAAAGTCAATTAGTTACGCGAGATATACGAATGAAATACGAGGGGAGGTAGTGGTGGTGGTGGTGGTGGAAGCAACTCTCGCGCTTTTCCTTTTTTTTTTGTTTTTGCCTCATCCTATACTCCCGGTTTTTCGGGTTCTTGCTTGAATCCCACAGATTTATGTGACCGAGCGCACGCGAGAGCTTCGGCTATTTACATTTTTTGTCTCGCGGCGCGTTTCGACCCCTGCGCGGAAACATTTGCAAATGCATACTTTATGGGCTTTTAACTTTCGCCGCGTTAAAGTTTTTAATTGCTCGCGAATAGTTAGAGAAAGTGGCAAGTTCCGAGAGAATGAGATAAAGAACGTTTTATAAGTGTTTTCGGCGTCCCGTTTATATATATACGACAATTCAATTGTCTGGCTACGATTTCCATATATATACTCGCTTATACGAATACTCTTTAGAGAGTAATTGATTTAAGACACACGTTTTGATAACTGTATAACATATTCTAAAGCCATTAAATATTTCAAACTATCTAAATTCTAAATTCAAAATTCACTTTACAATAACATTCACTCTATAATCATTATCGATTGACGCGAATCACAAGTACCATATCACCCGACAAATTGGAAAACCCTATACTATTGGCGCGTATCGGCATTTAGTTCAATATTTGTCGAATTGACTGTAAATAATTTTTGTACTTAGCGCCGGATCGAGAGGAGCAAACACGTGGATAAACTAATGTGCTATATATACGCTATATCGTGTATCGTGTTTGACACCAAAACTCCGTTTACTATTTACTGGCCATCAGTGCTGTTTGTTCGAACGGGGATAAACGTGGCGAATCGAGTTAATCCAATGTTTATTTAGAACGCATCTGTGCATGTATTATACCTACACTTTTATATGAGCCGTCGCGTCGCTAAAAAGAATCTACCGTTACGCGAAAGATACATGAGCATTGGCGTAAATTGCGGTTAAACATTAGATATGGATACAAAGAACTGAAATAATGATGGAGGAAAGGGTGGGGGTGGGGTGGAGGGTGGAACAAACTCTCAAGTAATGTAGTACATAATTGCAACGAGAACACGTTCTTTTTTTTAAAAATCTATTTGGGTTTCTTGACCAATTTCACTTAAGTAACAGTTACTTATTAACACTTCAAAACGTAACATTGATTGTGAGACACAAGTAATTATTTTAACAAAACTTAATAATATAATCTATACACTATATGTTTTCTGCAATGATTATATCTATGATACGCATTTTTTTTAGTATTTTGCTTTTAGCCATCACAATAGCTAAAACATAGGTAACTTTTAATTAAAATATTACAAAGGATTAAGCAGTCTAGCTAATTTTTAACTTAAGAAATTAACCATATTTTAAAACTCTACAGCTGATGGCTAACCTTGTTACCAGAAACGCCACGGGGTTTTATTGTAGAGTTTTACGTAATATCGAATGCATATTCTTATAATAATGCATGCTGCTTTCAATAAGAGAATTTGGCTAATATCCTATATGGCTATAGCTGTTAACATGGCAATTAGTCATTTGCCAAACCAACGTTCACCCAAAATATTTTATTCAACTGTATTACTCGTTAGCGCCTATATATTGATTATGAATGGAACGACGTCGTAAACCTTTTTTTTTTTCAAGTTGCTCGTCATTAACATTTTCATAAATCACAGCAATATGAAGGTAAAAAAAAGGATTTCAATTCATAAAAATTAAAGAAAAGTACATTTTTACTTGTTATACAGGCTCATAAATTTCGTCGCTACATCCTTATAGAAAAATTCTTCATTGATTTATCGGTCAATTTACAAAATTGACATACTTCATCTTCATTAACGCACATCCCAGAAACAATCCTACACAAAATAAAATCGTCGAAACAAAAATTCCCCCTTTACTCCCCTTTCTACCTCTCGCAAAACGGTCGAACGCACCCACTCGGCGCTATATATATAGCTTTGTGCAAATACATAAATATCCCCATGGCCGATGCCCCTTTCTCTCTCTCTCTCTCTCTCTTCGAGCATACACTCGCTCGTATATATATCATCTCGGAGCGAAAATAATGAAAAAGGAAAAAAAAAACACGCGCCCTCCCCCGAAAGACACAAAAGCCAGCCGAATTTCATTAGCGTTCGTTCTCGCGGCCGCCGCATGATTTATCCCATTGATAATCAGGCACCGCGTATAACTTTTGCATTCCCTCCTCCCCTCCCCCCTATTTTATATATATCTACTATCGGCCTTCCACCAGAGCGAAAAACACGCGGTCGCAATATATATATATGCGCTATGCGCTCGTTCACTCACTCCTCCTCCTTCCCAAATGGTCTAGACGATGAATTCTCCGCCCACCCGTGCAACTTCTTTAGGCCTCGTTCGCTCAGGTGCGCGGCACGTATTATAACTCGTGCATTCCGCACTCCGGTGAGAGATACGAGGCGGATGAATTTTTTCGCAGGTGCGTGTGTATATATATGTGTAAGTCAGAAGAGGGTGCGGGTATATGGTGCGTCTGTTAGAAAGGGTTTGTTGCTGAACCAAGCCAATTAAAATAATAGTTTTGGTCGTCGCTTTGGCATTATTCATGCACTTTTTCGGTTACGTTGATGCTTAAGCGACGGTGAAATTATGATCTTCGTAAATTGTATTGTTAAAGGTTATCCGAGTAGAGTAATGATCGTATATCCAAATTAAAGAGGATGTATATAAATATGTAAACTATTTTACTGCGGATGAAAGCAATATTTATAAAAGTTATGTATACTTGATATGTTTTTAGGTTGTGTATAAGAATATTATAGCTAGAAAAGTATAATAGAGATCACTTAAGACATTTGTTACCGAAAAATAATTTTATTATTTAATTTAATAAAATTTGAACATTTATTTGGAAAACCAAGTCTGTCAGGTGCTACGTATATCTAACTACTATACTCAGAAATTTTTTTTACTGATTCTATCAGCAATTCCATGAGATATGCTCTTTTTGAAATAGATGAAAATTCTAGGAATACAGATTTCTACTTACCGACATTGCCGTTTTTATTTAACTAAATAATTTTTAACTATTTTTTTTTTCAAAAAAAGAAGATTGTTAGGCGCTCCGTATATATAAATACTGTACTCGAAAAAAATTTGGAGTAAATTCATTAGTATTTGCAAGGGATATTCACATTCTAAAATTATGTCGGTATGTCACATCACCTTATTAGTCTTGGAGTAATGTAAATTATTATTCAAAGGTATTAACTATGAATATCTCATAATTGAATTATTGAAAACAATCGTACTTATTGTATAATACATACATATACATGTATACATACAATAGATATAATATAAAAAGATATTTATGTATATAAACGTAACTAAAACAATTTTAAGAAATCCCTTTGATATGCGTTTCACGCATTAAGACGCATAACAAGCTACCTTCTCTATTCTCATCACTTACCATAATAATATTATACACACTTGATCCTCCACATCTCAAAACATTTCTCACTGTTCTCGAAATTTCATCTCCGCGCGCATCTCCACGTAACCCCATCTAATATATTTTATTAATTTCAGTAGAAGAATGGCCGTAGCCGCCGTCATCTCCTCCCCGTGCCAAGCCTGGGATAGCCGCAACCTGCCCTAAAAAAAAAAAAGAAAGGAGTATACGTGCCTCGCGAAGATGAGGCACAAAAGAACGTCGGGAGCTCGCTTACAAGAGAAGCAGGAGGAGGAGAGGCTCTATACGTCCAGCAGCAGCAGCAGCAGCAGGAGCAGGAACAGCAGCAGCAGCATAATGTTATTCATAGCCGCGGCTTGGCCATTCGAAGCGGCGTCCGCTCGTTAAACCAAATGCTCTGGCGTCACACTAAATTAAAAACTCATCTAAATGCGAGCGCGTCCAGTGTGTATATATACATGTATAGAAGCCAAGCCTGCACACGCGCCAGTGCGTATAATAAAAGTTTTTAAATAAATAAAGACACGGCAGCATGGAAGGGAATGAAATGCTTGGCCGAAATTGCCAGGGTCCACTATATATATATGCACACCAGGGTTGAATTAAAAAAAAGCGAGAGTATAAACGCGGACAATGTTATTATTAGCCAACCGTTTCGCTCTATCTTCGTAAAGTACAGGGCTTCGGTTCCGTAGGATTCGCGGAAAAAAGGGGGTGACTGGAGCGGGTTTCTGATGGTGTTTTTGCCAGGAATGCGAGAGTTTTTAAAGAGAGAGAGAGAGACGGTTCTTATGCTGATTGGGTGTTTAGGATGATTGAGGCTGTGAAGAAAGAGAGATAGAGACCGATTGTTTAGAAGGTATGTTTTCGAGTTCGAAGAAAGTCGTCGAATGGGATGTTATTATGCAGCAGCAACAGATACGCGCGCGTGCGTGTAGTGTTTGACAAGTAAGTTTTGTTAAATGTTAGGGTGTATATACGTTCGATGAAGTTTCGAAGCACCAGAAGGTTAATTAGACGTTGCGCTTGCGGGATGCACGGTATAACTATGTAAATGAAATTATCTTCTTGTTAAATCGAAATTGTGCCTGTATAGTATATGTGAATATTAATCTGAAATGGATAGTTGTATTAAAGGTTTTTTTTTTATTTAAAAAGAAGGTAAAGTTTCGTAATATGATATATCCGAGTTGAAATAATTATCAATAGTTTATGAACTAATATTATATCGAAAAGTAGGAATGATCAATCACTATACGGAAATGTGTTAACAAAAGCGTGTTAGCGAGAATGATTGTAAAATATTGTTTGACTTCCCCAAGCTATTTCAATCTAATTTAAATATAAGTATCGCATACAGGACAAAATAAATATACAATTGACAGAATTAACAATAATTTGTTAGTGAATATATACTCTAAACGCACGCACAATTTTACAAAACTACAGTATTACGCCTGCGATAGTTAATCGAGTTGAATTTAGCAATTTAAAATAACGCGTTCAAGTACAACTAATTACAGTAACAACCCATAGCATAAATTATGTATGCAGTATATGCACATATCAGTATTTCATGCGCGTGTCTTCCCAAATATTCGGCATGATGAAAAAATATCATCTTTGATTTAACCTCCTTCTTGTCAGACTTATTCCAACCCTCCCCTGAGGCCATTACACTCTGTATTATTTATACATAATCCCGAAAGAGGCCTATACGACATCTGTTTCCGCGTTCTATAGCCACCATCCAATACCCTCCCCTATATATATATACTCTTATACATACACACACATACATGCTATTCTACATTATACACACTCTACCACTACATACGCCGGGTAATTGATATTTAATGTATGACATCATTGAGCTAACGAAAAAATGACTAGGTGCGCGCGTCTCGCAGAAAAAGAGAGAGAAAGCTACTCCACTCTTCCTGTCTTTCTCTCTCTCCCTCTTACTCCCTCCCGGGAAATAAAGTGGTCTCGACGATTTTTCAATTCAAGGGTCTCCCTCTCTCTCTCTCTCAGTCTCTTTATCTCTTCGTCTTCCTCTTTCTCTCTGCGCGCGAGAGAGAATTATTCGTGCACGCAAGCGCGCGCGTACCTACGTACGTATACATACACTCGCACGCGCGCGCGGTCGCGCACTTGATGCATTTTTGATGCGACTGCAATGTCGACGCGTCGCGAGACGTGCTCGAGTGCAGCAAGCAGCGCTCACGGAAATTCGTATACGCGGAGAGACGCGCGGAGTATAGTAGCATCTGTTAAGGTATTCCACTGGCATATAAAGTTATAAACATTAATCTTTCTTTTGGGTTCTTTGAGTTTCTCTCTCTCTCTCTTTCTCTTTCTCGTTTTTTTCTCTTCTCTTTTCGTTCTGAAGTTCTTTGCTTGTATTTTTGGGCAGGATGTTTTTTTTCAGCTACGGGAGTGAGAGAATTAAACCCAACGCGAGGGAGTCAGAGTGAGAATGAGAGAGAGAGAGAGAGAGAGAGAAGATTATTAAACGCGAAGTATATAAGAATTTACGACAGTATATTCGTTTTTTATTGTTTGTTTTTAAGATTCATGCGGGAATGTATATATAGGGTTTTAAGGGGAAGCTTAATGCTGTGAAGGTGGAGTTAATTAGCGTCTGCTTTATCCTTTGTAAAATTTTACTCTTTACATTTTATATAATATTTCATATTTTCATTGACATATAATACGCACGTCAAATTAAACGAAACGTGCATTATGCTAACATGTTGGTGTTAGTTATATCCCATGTGTAATATAATACAATGTTTACAAACATAATGCAACATGATTACCCTGATAGAAAATTAATAATACATTACTGTTAATGTGTTAATCAAATGAAATCATTTTTAATAACAATTGATTCATTAGTTAAAACAATCTATAGTTTTACTTATTTATTTGATTATTTTAACGGCTTTATTGCTCTTTAAAATTGGTACATAATTATCAAGTAAAAACAGAATATTGCTCTTATAGTTAGAGGGCTAAAAAATAGGTAATTTATCGTAATCATTTTTACGAAAGTATAAATAAAAAAAAATAAATTCGTAACACAAAATATATAGAGACTACGTATAATGTATAATAATAATTCGTTGTTTCACCAGACTATTTTCAGTGAAAAAAAATCAATTTACCTTGCTTCCACCTGCACACGAGAACTCTCTCTCTCTCCCTCTCTCTCTCTCTTTTGCGATCATCGGAAGTGAACGTGACCCAACAGGTAGACGCGCATATAGAGGAAGCACGCAGAACTGAACGGGCGCACGCACGGCCTATCTACTCTCTCTCTCTCCCCCTCGAGCAGGGGCGGGCAAGCTGCCATTACGAAATTAAAAGTCCTCGTCCGGAATGACCCAATAATGCCCTGGTCGTTTTTATTCTCTCTCTCTCTCTCACACACATTGGGTAGGGAAAAGAAAAGGGACAAGCACTACTACTATACTACTACAACTACTATTGGCCTAGGACAACAACAACGGGCAACGCCGGCAGTTAGCCGCAATATCCTCCAGGAAAAGATTGTAGTAATTTCATAGATTCGAATATAATTGCCCTGGGGGCGCACCGGAGGTGGAGAAAAAAGCGGAGGCGGAGAGAGAGAGAGAGCAAAGGCGCCAATTTCCCTACGCGCTGAGGAAGAGGAGGAGGAGGAGACGAGAAGGACAAAGCGATCGTACGCTGCGCACGGTAGGCCGCCGCGAAGCATCACGCACATATTATACTCGTTCCTTCTTCGTGTATACATATATATATGCGCATGATGGCGCAGCGTCACCCGAAATTAGACCCGCCGCCGTGCAGGCGAGACGATGACGATGAGCTGAGAATGTATTAAGTGGTGGGGACCCCGAAGGATTACATGTGGGAACGTAAAATGGATATATAGGTGGGATTTTCGGTATTTTTTTTACCATAAATGCTGAAAGTCTTTCTTTTGGGATATACACATGGGAGAACCGAGCAACTGTAAAAGCGTGCATTTGTTTTGTTTAATGTGTTGTAAGTTGATGGTGAATATACTTGTTGAATCGTTTGGGGATAACTATATATACACCTTGGTAGAAAATTAACCATTTTTGTTGGTTCAAAAGTTTTAAAAATTCTAGTCCTTGCCATTTCTTTTCCAAATCGTCACAATCGTGATATGTGCAGCAAGCCAAATGGTCATAAACTTAATAAAAATGCTACGAAAATAGGAATATTCTTGATTAAGTACTGAGAATTCATTAAATAATTGCTAATTTTATAATTTAATGGTCCGTTTCATAATTAAATTAAAGAATATGCTTCAAAATGAACTGTAACTGTACTGTTAGATAAATCCAGTGTTCTTGGCATAACGTCATAAGTCCATACATTTTACTACTCATATCACCGTGTAAATATGTTTTCAATGTGTCAATTCATCTTTTTTCTTTTGATCTTACATATAAGTTTGAACATTAAAACCCTTTTTTTCTTACGAACATGAAAAGTGGACTTATGTGGTTATGCTTCTCAGCCACAGGTATCATATTACACTTTTTTTTATAATGAAGATAACGTAACAGGTCGTTGAAATGTATATTATAGATAGAACCCTGAGATATGTCAAATTTTTGAAATACTAACGACTAATTTTTGTACACATTTCCGCATTTTACCTAATGAGATTTTCTTGATTCTCATATAATTTCTTTGTTTACTATCGCGTACTTAGAATCTTTTTTTGATTGACTGTTTCCTGCGAGAAGACATCTTAATGTCAGTAAGTTATAGTTTTTTTCTCTTCTTCAAAACAAAAATATCGTCCCATCCTTATCATTAACTGTATACATTTCCTACTTTTTCTAATTACTATATTTTGAAGTAACGAATAATTCCAAGCGATTTATGAAATTGCTATAATATCATGTTTAAAACGGTAATATATTTAGTACATATACGAATGTAAGGTATATATGTACACGGACAACAAAATAATTTACAGCAAGCAGAGTGTGGCACATCGGAAAAAGTCAAGAAATTTATTATAATAAATTTGTTTGCCAAGACACATCGCTTCGACTTACTATATTATACTTACCATTACTTACGAAAAACAATACTGGACAATAATAATAAACCACTGCACGCGTAGGCATTAAATTTCAAGAGAGAAAGAAAAAGACTCACGATAATAAGCTTACCCCAGCGAGTAATTTTTTTCCGTACTCGCGCATTTTCCGGCATACATCATTCTCGAGTCTGCCTGTAGTACGGCCAATTCATCCTTAAGTCGTCTTCCCCCCCCCCCTCTCTCTTTCTCTTCCCGCCGCTTTTAGACACTCGACTTAAGAGTGATTTGTATTCCTCGCGACTCGTCCTTATACTTTACCTTATTTTTCGCTCCTCCTCCTTCTTCTTCTTCTTCCTCTCCTCCGGATGTTCTCCAACCTCTTCTCTCTCTCTCATCCTACGCAGTTTCGCTTCGGCCAACTGTCACCCATTTGCGCGTTCTATCGGCTTTTTCGGCCAGAAGCGCGTTTTCCCGCGTGCGCGCGCGCGCGTCGCACGGGCTAATTACGTAATTATGGTGCGCCAGTCGTTTATTAGGGAAAATGTGCGTGCACCGTCTTTCAGGCCTAATCCGACCAATTTCTCATCGTTCCAACTCGGTCTATGGCTTACCTCTCGTTCCCTCTCTTTTACCCACCTCTATATATCTCTTTGGCCCGATGTCCCTTTGTTCGGTCGGCTCTTCTTCTTCTTCTTCTTCGTCGTCGTTGTCGTCGTAGTCGCCTCTTTTTCGTCCTCGTCGTTAAGGAGGATAATTGGTGTCAGGTGACACTCGGCGCGCGCGCGCGCTCACTCGCACTACTCCTGAATTGTAGCTCTCTGCGCGTTTTCACTGTAAGTATATACGTGCAACGTCAGAGCGGCTTATCGTTTCTTTATTACAAGCACCGTTCGTCTTTTGTTTAAAAGTCGCGCGCGCGCGCCTGTCTGCCTGTATTCGGCTTTTTTGAAAGGACCGTGCGCGCGCGCGCGCATCTCCATAGCCGCCTTTTGAAGTCGAGGTGATTATATTGAGTTACAGAGTTTCCCGACGGCTTCTCCTTTTTTCCAACGAGTATAGAACGATCGGATGGTTGTTATTATTCCTTTTTTTTTCTTCTCCTTCGTCCAGTGAAAAATTAAAGAGGATTCGGTTGTTCTTTTTTTCGGTAGATTACATAGTTGGATTTCAATATTTCAACTTTAAATTAATTAATCATTGAGAATTGATAATGCGTGTTCCCAATCCTTTTATGAGTTCTAAGTATAGAAATTACGCGTAGAAAATTGAAAAGAAATGAATTTTTTTTTCTAAATATCAATTATAACATTTCATTAAGATTACTTACTAGTACAGTTTTCAAAATTTCGCAACCTGTAAATACACAGCAATTACATGATAAAATAAAGTGAGAACTCATGTCAAATATTTGACCATAAAAATAACAATTATTTTTAATTTTATCTATCTTTATTGTCATCGACAATACCAAAATAAACATCTCTTAATACAACGTAATAAGTTACATAAATATTTAAACAAAGAACAAACGTAAATATTTCAAGCACCCATTATGCCAATAGCGCCAAATATAAATATATATATATATATTAAAAAATAAAGAAAAATTAAACCCCCATTATCCCATTCCGAAAATGGTCACGAAAATAATCACGCAGGCCTGGCATACGGAGCAGCAGGTACACTAGGCGCGGGTGCGTTTGGGTTCGGTGGCAATGGTGGTAATGCTGGCATGCCAGGTAACGCAGGCAAAGCAGCTCCGTTGGCCTGCTGCTGCTGTTGTTGCTGTTGGTGACCTGGTAGTAGAGGCTGGAGGACGGGTACCGGCAAACTTTGCGACTGTACTACCAGTGGCGGCTGTGTCTGGTTCACGGATTGCTGCTGCTGCTGCTGTTGGGGAGGAGGAACAGGCTGTTGAGGTACGGGCAACGGCGGTGGTGGAGGCGCAGGTGCCGCAGGGGCGTCGTTGATGGGGTTAGCTGTTACGCAGGTCGCGAACAGTAGAAGCGTCGCCAAACCGAGGACCTGCTGTTGACGAGACTGCTTCTGCGGAAGTAAAGACGATGATTATAGAGAGAATTGTCGGTGAGATGATTATAGAGAGAGCGGAGGAGGGTTTGGAATTTTGTGCCGCGTGATTAATTGTTTTCTTTTAACCCCCGTTGTGGAGGTCGAGGTGAGTGGCGTTCGGAGGATGCGGAAGTGAGGGACAGGTGACTATACGATTTGTATATAGGGATGTCGTGGATTTTTGGCGCAGGTCGATTTTTTTCGACTGTTGAGTTGTTGTTGTATATTTGTATTTTGTAATAACTGAAGTATTGTTTAACGTTCTCTATTCATAATTGAAATTAGTAGTGAAAAAGTTCACTTATTAAAATAAAGTGTTTTATGTTATTAAACAGAGATGGAGAAGTTAATTAAAATCTACAAGATAATACAAGTCTGTCACTTTCTTGAAAATGCACTCGTGATTTTACAGAACAAAAAGGAATTTAACTTTGTTAAAATTTCAACAGTGATATATGCAGATTTTCGCTGCGTACCGTGATATCTGTCTTCATTATTCCAGTATTACTTTTGGCGTAGATATATACATATACATATACTAGTGAGCTCGCCGCTATGTAATTCAGAACTGTAATCGCAAAATTGTGTCGCATGCGTGAGACCGAAAGACATTATATTTTATTACACCGCGCGCTGTTGACAAAACGACGTCATTCTTTCCTTCATTTTTTTTATAATATATTTTTTTAGATTATTCGCTTCCAGCGCGTGTAATGTGTTTTTGATAGGCGACCGTTCCAACACTCATATATATGTATAAAACACAAAAACAAACTGGAAAAAAAACTGCCCTCGTGACGTTCATTATCTGTATACCTTGTCGTGTGTGTGGCTATGGAACCCGCGACTCGTCGTGATGAGAACGAGGTGAACGCGTATATAATGGCTAATGCATTTTGTTCGCTCGATATTATTTACTCGTTGTTTCCATATTACGGTAGAATATATAATTATTAACAAAAACAGAACCTACAGAATCGCGTGTATTTAAGAACGCATATTTTTTTTTGACGAAACAAAACAATATACTTGGTGTAGTAATGTTCATGTATTTGTTATATATACCTATATAACAGTTCTGTCATAGCATACCCGTCGCGGAAAATGTAGTCTCGCATCGTGCTTTCGTTCGGTTATATAGAAACGTCGGTGGGCGGCCATTGAGAGTCATGTATGCAGAAACTTAACATAAGCATGCATAAAACGATAAAGCTAAAGATTTGCAGTTCAAAAGCGTTATATATGCGCAGCTACTTTTTTAAGCTCACGGCGTGTCTCCTTCTACTACTACGTGTATATATATATGTATAATACCGGTGCACCGCATACTTAACTGTGAAAGGATTTTTGGGGGCGCGCACGAGCGCGCGCAGCAAATTTTTCCGCACGTGAAACTTTTTCCCCGATGAATTCAACAAGAGGCATCCGTTAAAAGTTGATGTGAAGTGTCTGGTTACATATATATATCTATATGGTCGGGAGGTAGTTGAATATTTACTTGAGCAGGTGTAAAATTGAATCGAACGGTATAAAACAAAATAAAATGATGAAGCTATGTGTGTAGTTGTATTTGCTATTTATAAATTAAATAATATGGATATGGTAATTTAATTTTATTCTACTAGAAGTCGATACATAGGATTCGTTGTAATAAACGCTTCAAAGACAAAATTAGACTGACCGAATAAAAAAACTTTTTTTCTATTATTCTTAATTAATTAAAAATCTTAAATTATTCAATGCACGCTATATAACAACATGACGTCGATCTTAAATCTCACAAACCATCTTTCGACATTCACCTCCATCGCATCGTATACTCTTCCTAAACCAACCTTTTAAATTTACTTTCCTTCTCGCAGTCCTCTCACTCCTCTTTCTCTCCCAGACTCGTACGAACTTCATTTTTCCTCCCTGAAAAATTTATCGCAATCCACGCACTAAGTACACACACACATACACACACACTCATACATATCATACACCTACTCTCTCGGTATTTCTGCAAACGCCTTCGAATAACTTGCAATACCACTTTACTCCAACAGAATCCACTTCCTCGTCTACCCTTCATCCCCCGTCTCACCCACCCTTGCCTTTACACACGTGACACACCATACTTCTTTTTATACTCACCCCCCTTGCGTCGTACTAACACTGCGTCGCGTCGTACGTGTGTTATATATATATATATATATATATACATACTCGCGTATATACTCTCACACCCTACCAACGCGAAGTACAATAATTCCTCGCCCGCGCGCATTTCTCTCTCCAATTTTTTCCGATGCACGCGCTCTTACCAGTATATGTATACACATATACATGGGGCACGCGCGCGTAGCAGTAAATTCAACCGGCGGCGCGCATGAATTGTTAAAACGCTTCACGGCTATCACGCGCGTCTCGCTCAAAGTCAGTCCCTCTTCCCTCTCCTCCTCTGCTACAACCGTGCAACTGCGAGGAATAAAAAAAAAAAATTTAATTTTCTAAAAGGCGCCAGGCATGTATCCCCCTATGCCCGCGATCTCTCTGACACGCGTATACATATAATACATAGGTACATATACCTATATATATATATACATATACACAGGTATATATATATACAACACGTGTAAATGCAGGTTCACGCGTGCTATTGTTTCCTCTAGCGATTATCCGATGCATTCGCTCGTACTGCGCGCGCGTGTGCGGCGAAATCTTTTAATCCGAAAAGGAAGAGGTCTTTGTACCCTCTCCTTTCCTCTTTATCTCTCTCTCTCTCTTTCTCTTATAGCCAAGTCTTGCAGCAGATATATATGATTCGCCGAACGAGATAACCGCTTCAGATTGCGAAGGGCTCGCGCTTTAGCTGGTACAAGGCGTGCATCTCCTTCTTCTTCTTCTTTCTCAGAGGGTATAAGAGAGAGAGAGAGAGAGGGAGAGAGAACGCGCGAGCGCGTGAATTATTGACGATCAATATATCGATTAGGTAAGGCCGCGCTTGCAAACGCTGACCTACCTACAGCTAAGTGCATCCCCTTGAACCCCTTCGCTCCATTGTACTTCGTTCGCGCACGCGCACGTGTGTATATATATATATATATATATATATATATATATATATATACTTCATATATGCCAAAGGCGTCGAAACGGAACCAAGTCTGCGAACAAAGCCTGCGCGGTGTGTAAATACAGCAGAAAAATTATCGCGTTTTCGCCCTTCCTCTTTCCATTCTCCCCATGTGTAATGTATATCAATTCACGAGAGGAGAGAGCCCAAAAAATATTGGCTTGCGATGAGGTGCGAGGTAAAAACAAAAAAAAAATTGAGTCGACCGATCGGTATTGGTATTTTTTTATTTTTTTTTTTTGCGAACCGTGTAACGTATATACGAGGCGCAAAGATTATAGGGATTTTAGCCGCTCGGCCGCGGCGCTGTTATAACTGTATCGGGGTAAATCGAAGTGAGAACGTAGCGGTTTGCGCCTGTGGATTTTTGCCCGAGCGCGCGCGCGCGAGCTTGTCGATAAGGCGCGCTGAGCTTTGCGCTCTTGTTTGAATTATATTATACGCGCGCCGTAGCCACGCAGTGTACTGCGCGTGTGTTGATTTATACACTTTTTTTTTATATTTGCTTTTCGCTTCACGAGATGGAATAATCGATTGCCCGTGGTTATTAAATGTATAATTTATATTCACGAGTCGATATATAGTGATATATATGTATAGTATATATATGTGTTTGAAGATGGACTCTTCTTTTTTTTTCTCTCCATACGTGCGTACGTGTGTTTTGAGTGAAAAGTCATTCTTTTAAAGTGGCACTACTATACTCATTCTAATTAGAGTTACAAGTCACTCCATTAGACCATTATTCCCTCCTTCTAGCCTTGCGTTGGTATAATTGGCCTAGGGTGGAACACAATAATTCACCTTCTTACCTTAAGTAGACTCTGATTATTGAGATAATCAACGCGATTCTAAAGTTACCGCTTGAAAACTAGCTATTAGGCGTAGTTTCTTCAAATGATGTTACGTGTTGTTTTAACGTTTCGCTGATTTCACATTTTTAATATTTAAAATTGTATAACGCTCAATAGTAATTGTTTAAACTTATTTACCATAAAATAACGTAACAAAATTCTTGACAAAAAAAAAATGAAAAGACAGTAAACCATTTTTCAATCTTAAAACCATTTACACACTGTGGCATTATTTTATCGAATACATTCCCGTGTTAAAAGCTGTCTCGATTCTTTGATTTATGTCTCCGACCCGATTAAAACTCTCGAAAACAATTGCACAACCTCACACATCTATATACATACACAAACACGTGCAATATACTCCGAGACATTATTCTCGCGCTTCAAAGGATATATAAACCACAAAAACCATCTGTACTATATATATATATAATTTATATTTCGATCCATATACTCCTACTCGGTATAAGATTGAAAAACTGCCCGAAAAAATTTCCAAATATTTAGTCGACGCGCAATACACGCATCTCTCTTTCTCTCTCTCTCTCTATACCTAGTTCCCAAATTGCTCGCTTATCCTTTGTGTCCTCTCCTCGAAAACGCGCTACATCATTGTCCATACGTATAATACACACGAGGCTTTGCGAAACAATTTCTGCAGGACCACGGTGGTGTAGCGGTCGACAGGGCACTTACGCAGTCACACACATACACACACATATACATATAATATATACCCAGAAAGCAGAGACCATAAAGGCAAGATTGAGGCCGATAAACCGCACGTCGCGTTCGCACTCGCGAGTGTATGTATATGTGTGAGAGAGAGAGCAAGTAAGTAGCATAAATACAATGCCCGAGAAATGAAGTTCTTAACGTAATTCCTTTATCAGATCGCGGAGTATATCCACCATTATAAGACAATGTATAATCCGCCACATAGTCGACGGGGGAAAAATAAATAAAGCATTCCCTCAGTCTTAGCGCTCTTTCCCTATATCTCTGTATAGCGCGTGAATGCCGTAATAAACGTTTGGCCTATACAGCTTGCTGACCCCCTCCTTTATATATACATATATTTAATTAAATGTTCGTTATATATACACGCACACGCCTGGGTTTCACGCGGAACCAGTTTTCACTGTGCGTTGTACAATGCACTTGCGTAAAACTTTGAGTATAATAATCTATACATATCATAACAAGTGTCTCGTATAACGATCGATTATGAAATATATGTTATTAAAAAAAGACGAACAGAAATGTCACACGGTAAACTTCGCTAACGAGGATCAAGCGCAAAAAGTGTCTGGGTACGATTCAAATATATATTTATAAATATACATATATATGTGAGTGTGCGCTTGTATGTGTGTATATATGTGTGTGCTCCCTCTTTCCTCGACGATAAGAATCGCGGAGTCTAAAATCGCGCGTAACTTTCAGCAGGGCGCACGCGCGCGGGTGGATTTCATTCATGAGCGGATGAATATTTATTGGCCGATTCGATAAATCACACGCGCTTATCGGATATATACATATATACATATACTCACGAGTACGTGCTTATATATATATAGGTACGTACAGACACGAATTTGCCTTTATTTTTCGTATGAGAAAGATAGGGTTCCTGTCTCTCTCTCTCTCTCTTTCTCCCTCTCTCTGTCAAGAGGAAAAGAGAACGAAAGAAACGGTAGGTCCATTTATTTGACTCTCTGCTGTACGTGTCATAAGGATTTTCGGCTCACTCGGCGTGCCTTTATATATCTCTCGACTTGTCGAACATTGCGGCAACGCACAATAAAAACGAGAAAATAAGAAAAAAAAAGAACAAAAATTAAATACATATATATAAATCGAAACGTATAAAACGAGGTTTTGTACGGCAGACTTGTCGTACACGCACGGTACCTTATTTTTTTTTTGTTACTCTTTCTCTTTTTCTCTTTCGCTTTCGGCGCGCCGGAGGAGTACGCGTGTATATATATACGCATGAGTTTTTATCGGCATGTGATATATATATATATATATATATATATATATACGCACGAGTACACGAAGTTTTGTCGTTCATGCCGTTCATTATTAACGATTAAGAGCTCTACGCTTTTAAATGTAAAACCAAAGCGGAGGTGCATATATATATACGAAGCATAGCTTGCCAATTACACACGCGTCTCGCGAATTGAATATTATGTTTCGTCGGGTTGCTTTTCGTATACGCTTGTCATCAAGTTTATATAAAATATATATGCGAGGCGATTGCCAGTCGGAATAATGGAACATCGACGCGATAATGGAGTTATTTGGGCACGGAAGTTTATTAAAATTGAGTGTTTTGTAAACAGCGAATGAATCTGTATATTCGAAGCTTTAATTCGAGCGATAAATATAAAAGTTCAGATCAAAAGACCAAATCGAATGCGACCGCGCAATGTACCGATATTATTTTTTTTTTTTAAACACGTACAAAATTTACTTTTAATCTACCATTATATTATCGATCATTTGTTATTGTATACCTCCCTCGGAACGACAAAAAAATGTTGGCATTTTGATTATTGGGCGCTCGACAATGCATATATATTCGAACGTTTTATTATATCCGTGCGCTATTCGATATTTCCCTGGGCAATAATTTACAGTCTTTTATATCGCACGTGTTCTGTTATATAAGTCCGAGAAATCCTGATACATAGGATCATTGGATAATGGAGATCAAATGTCGCTGCGTTAGCGCGCAAGCAAGCAAGCAAGCAGCAACTATATATACACTATATATATACTCAACCCTCCTCTATCGCGAGCTCACGCGCCAAAGTTAATAAATCAATGCCGTTACACGAGACAAGCTATATTTTGCATTTAACAAGACAATTTAAGTGCCATTACGCGGCGCCGTGTATATAGTTGCCAGTGTGTATATGTACACGATGCTGGACATAATACTCTCGCGCGTGTATTATACACGCGGATATTATTGTATACGATTCACGTGCGGTATAATAATTATATGTAGAAAAAAAAATAATCCATCGCTGTACCATGTCTTGTCGTTCTCTCTCTCTCTCTCTCTCTCTCTCTCTCTCTCTTGGTACAGTCCGCGATAATATTCAAATGACGCCTGTCACGCGACTTGATTGGGAAGAGGGTCTTTCACCTGACAGGTGTATAGATCTCGAAACTATTATCGAGACTACCGTAACGCCCTCCCCTCTCTTCTCTTCGTACCTGTGAAAGTCTGCATTCGACCTGTCCTCTTACACACACACACACAGTTGCGAGTGATCGATAAGACAAGTGAAAGCATTGAGAGAGGGAGAGAGAGAGAGAGAATGGAAAAAAAAGAAAGAATCCCAATTAAAAGTTTCATCAATTTGAGCCTTGTCAATTACCGCTGACAAATGGATTTGTTCGGCTCATTTCGGATACATCCTTTATTAATCATATATATACGCGCACGCTATACGGTATTCTTGCGCGACCGATAAAAAAATATATAGAAGAAAAGAAACTAAGTCAACGTAACGCATCTATAATTAGGATGACACGATGCGAGCGTATATATACGAAGATAAAAAGAACGCGTTTTTATTGTACGCGTGCACACATCGTTCAAAAAATATCCCATTGAGTCCCTAATCGTCCGGATGATTGCCAAAGAACGGGCACGCGCATATATAGCATTTTTCGCGACAAAGGAACTCGAGAGAAGTTCCATTTCTCGTAGGCGCGTAGATATGACTCACTCTCTCTCTCTTCGGCAGCAGGTCCGACCGAGGGTGCAGCCCTTTCATCCCGTCATATATATAATATACGAATGTGTGTGTATGTGCTTGAGGGAAGGGAACGTCAGAATTCATATTACTGATATTGCCTCGAACTAATGGTAATAGTAATATATATTATATTTAATATTACAGTTGGAGAGTATGTACAATAGTAGAATATGTTTATTGGATTTTTGTGCAAATATATATGTTATTTGCTATATAAGGTCATAGGGGTAAAAAAATCCTTTGGCTATAACGAATACCGTAGAATTGTATTAGAATTAGAATTGGAATTAGAATTTTTATATTCTGGTCAGTAAAATAGAATTACGTTTAATAATAAAAAATATCTCTCGCGTTAAATATATAATATATTAACGATAAATCGATTGGTATAAGTCAAGTAAATCGAAACTTCAATAAAAAGATATAAGCTCTAACAATAACCTGGAGATGAACTAAAGTTACAACTATTCATATTTCAAGTGCTGAGCGCAAAAACACACCTGTATATCATATAACGCGCGTGCCGCCGTACCTCCGCTATATATATACCTTTCATACTCTTTTATAATCGAGTACCGTATATACAACAATAATACCGCTTCGTAATGCACAATTAACACCGTAATCCTCGAATTAACGACAGCCCATGCGTCACGCTTAAAAATGATTTCATTAATACTCGGCTTATATTAATACATCTGGATAACGCGGTCCTTAAACCTTCAACAATTGGAGCACCCGCAACTTAACACACACACACGTACACGTGCCTGTGTACCATACGCATAACCACATTGCCATCGCTTTATCACGCCCTTATATTGTTGCGTCCCTCTTACGCTACTATATCACCCGCAGACTCGAGGGCTAGAAGACGACTTTTTCGCGTGGACGGGAGGGAATCTTCTTCTTTTTTTTTTGTATGTACGGTCGCCAGCACATCATCAATAAGGTGTGCTGTCACGACGATATACTTATTATATTTTTCTCATGAGCTGCGTGAGAATTTAATGAAAAAAAAGAAGGAGAAGGAGGAACGATGTTATAGCAACGCCGGAGGGGATGTACTTTTCCGGGCGAAGGGCGCGTTGTCTGTGACTGATGTTTCTTATATGTGTGTGTGTGTATGTGCGTGTATAGTCTCCTGTGATTTTCCGACGTTTTGTTCTGTCTCGCGATTCGCGTTTCTTCTTTTCCAATTTACGTGGCGAAGCGTGATTTATTGCCCCTTTTTTCCGACCAACATATATACAGCGCGGCTACGTTCCTTTTCCTCCGCAGAGAGGAGCTGTCTTGCTTGTGCGTCTGATTTTCAAATTAGCATCCATGTTATATAGACGCAGGAAAGAGGGGACAAGCTGTCATATTTTATATCTCAGTGACATTAATTAATTGCTGGTATATATGACAGTGTTTTGTCTTTTTCGGTGTTTCAGATGTGTGTGCGAGGGTTTTTCAAATTTAAGGACCGTTCTTATAGTCAATTGATGATCTCGCGGATGTTTTATATATATTTACATATAATATAATATAGATATACATTCGTGCTTAACTTTAGTTTGTATTAAAAGATAAATAGATAATATTTTATTTACTAAATTTGTTCAAATTAACTTTCGTATTAAGATTAAACGACGTATACATATATTTGCCACTAGAAAAAAAAAGGAATGTATCGGACATAAAGGAAGGAAATTTAACAAAATGACAGGAGACACATTGTTCCTTTTCATGCTAACTGGCAAATATTTGCGAAAACATCTAAGTTTCCGATAGAAAGAGAAGGTTGCGGCACTAGCACAAGGCAAAAGAGGCACGGGGCAAAGCGAACGAAACGAAGTCGCACGCGCGCGGGCGTCACGTAGACCGGAAAACCTTTTTTCTTTCCTATACCCTCCCACCAGCACCTTCTCTTTCCGTCCTCTCTCTCTCTCTCTCTCCCTCTCCTTCGCAATACATATACACACCTATATACATACACACACACACACACACAAAGTGAACAGAACAATACCCTCAAAGGAATCGCGAATAAATGGAATTCCCGAAGAAATAGAACGTGGGACGCGACGCGCGCGCTCTATACGCTCATGCAGTCAAAGCCTTTCGTTCGTTGTACGCCCGGGCGAATCTCCCGTGCGTATCTGCACTCGCTCGCTCGCTCGCTCGCTTCAAGATATATATAAGCGCGAGTGCGCAAAAGGGAGAGGAAAAGAAGCGGAAAGGAAAGGGACAGCGCGCGCCCGCGCGCGCACACGCGAGCAAACGCCAGAATCTCTACACTCGTCTGAACTGTGTATATATATATATATATAGTAGCACTATGTGCAACGCGCTAAAACGTATTACACATTGAGCAGCGAGTGTATATATGTGTAGGTGTATGTGCACCATCTCGATGACCATCTATACCGGACCGTACGCGAGGGAAAAAAAGTCAACGTAAGAGAAAGAGAAAGAGAGAGAGAGAGAGAGAGAGGATAGATGCCACAAGAGGATAGCATAAGGGAGCTGCCGAGGGAAATTCGAGGGCGAGATAAGGAGAGAGAGAGCTCATGCGCCCTGTGCGCGCGGGCGAACGCCGACGATGCCGTGCGAGATAGGCAACGAAGATGCCCGATTGTCAGGCTTTAAATGCAATAATTACAAGATGTGCGACCGTTTTTGTTAAGTGAGAGAGAGAGAGAGCGAGGTACAACGCTGTGAGGGTGAAAGAGAGCAAGTTTCGAAAGATCAGGGGTGGAATAATTTCTAGGTGATCGATAGTACCGAGGAGACGCTCGTGTAATGGGAATATATACATTGGAAAGTGCGGTTATTGGCTGGATGAGAAATTGACTTTCAGTCTGTTATTTTGAGATTTGCAGCGCATGCAAAAGGTTTGTTCTCCCTGGTTGCATTATTTTTAATGTAATCGAATGTTATTTACATATATCTTACAGTTATGTACAAAGATAATATTAGTTATATAAATAAATATTTATGTATGTAACGGATATCGGATAAATATTTTTGAAATCCTTTTTTAAAGCGATTGGTTGATAGACAATATTTGCTTTGAATTGTGTCAAAATTCAAAAATTTCTCCGATATAAAATGAATATTTTAATATAGAAAATCAATCGAATTGTTTATGTATTTGGATAAATCGACTAAATTATTCAATATCTCAATTGATTAAAATTTTGCATCTAATAATATAATTACAAAATGAATACGTTCCGATTTATTTTCTAACCTCAACATTCACAGTTTAAATCTATTATTTAGTATAAATAATATATTATGCTTTTTGAAAGATAATGTTAATAAAAAGTACAGCAATGACCCCTAAAATATTTATTGATTTCGTTTATATAAAAAAAAGTAAGGCGCTCGCTAAAGAAATATTGTTTACCTTAAATTTAAACGATATTTCTTCAATACGTTAAATCAGTCATAAGAATACCTATAGTTATTATAGTTTATTACATATACATATGTATATGTATGCAAATACCTATATATTGTGACATTCTTATGCTATAAATTAGATATTTGGATCTTATTTCGATAAGTTTTCAATTTCAATACGAAGGCACGTACATATTCACAATCCGAACAAGTACCAAAGTCTATTTACAATTATAATTGAACACGTCATGACATATAAATATCTTAAATATGAATCAGGCATCAGCAATGTGTGCGCACAATATCATATAGCGTATAAATTACAGAGCTCTATATACGATATACATATACACGCGTACACACAACCTCTTAATAAATTAAATCGATAAATAAACAAATTCTAAAGCATATACTCACGATCATAAGTACCATAGCACTTTTTCCTTGACTCTCGGGACGTCCCATATTATCCTCTCTCCCTTCTTCCCTCTCCGTCTCTATATATCTACCTCACTCTTCTTCTCGCTCTCTTTCTCGACGTTTTACGAAATTTGCGAAAAGCGCTTCGTGACGCGAGCTAAACCGTGCAGTGTGCAAGATGCGCAAAGAGAAAGAGAGAGAGAGAGAGAGTGAGTAAGAAGACTATATATCTATATATACGAATACTCGATTTCCCAAAAAAATTCTCACCGGCCAAACGCGCGCGCACGCGCTCGTACACTGTAACCCTATCGGCGATAACACGTACGGGCGAATGTATAACCAAGAGCTGCTCTCTCCTATAGTCGTGCGCAACTTGCTTGGCGCCAGAGATCTGCGCGAAGAGAAGAGAAACTATATACGCAGAGAGAGAGAGAGAGAGAGAACGCGCGGGTGTGTGTGCGCGCGCGCGCCCCGGTGTGCCACGCGGGAGTAAAGAAGGGGGGACGTACAACGGAGAAAGAGCGAGGAGAAAGAGAAGAAAGCACCGATGTAAGTATGTGTATGTGTATGTATATACATATACGCACCTTGACTTAGGTGGGCCTTCTCAGCAACGAATGAGAAAGAGAAAGAGAGCATATATGTATGTGTATGTGTATGTATGCGTTCATGTATGTATATATGTGCGTTCATAAGACTGCACGCGAATGCGCGCAACTCGCGAGAGTTGCGCCAAGTTCAATGCGCTCTTGCGGGCGCGTCACACTACTGCCGTGCGCGCGCGCTCTCCTTCTTTCTCCTGTAGCACGCGCGTTTATACCTTCTCTCTTTTCTCGTTTCGCCGGTTCCGCGCTCTCTCTCGCGCGCGTGCTCAATTCCACCGGGAAATACTACTGCCGTGGCGTGTATTCCTTCATGGAGGAGCAGCATGAGCAGACCAGTTGCACGGGAACGTCGAGCTCGCGTATATATGCGAAGAGAGAGAGAGAAAGGGGAGTATACTGAAAAATGCCAATGTGTATATATGTATATATATAGTGATGGGAAGGGAAGGGACGAAGAGAGGAAAGGTTTTAATTTTGGGTCTTGCTCGTTGGGTGAGAGGTAAAAATTTGAATGGGCGGTGTGGTGCGCTTGTTGTTGTTGTTGTTGTTGTTGTGAGTGTGCAAAGAAGGAGAGAAGTGGTGAAACGAGACGGTCAAGTGCTGGGGGAGCGAAAATTTTGGGTTCTTTCGGTATATGAGCGTGTAGGTGAGATTGTTATGTATGTGAATTTTTGAAAGACAGTTAAGATTTAGATAGACTTCAATTTATTATATTTTGTTATTATAACTTTTGTATATTTACTTATCTAAAGACATAATTAATTCACCGTACAATATAGAAGTTTTGTATCTCTGAGACATCCGATAAAATTTTTATGTATATACAAATAACCAATATATCCACGGTCCGAATCCTCCGCGTCCATTCAATTGAACTCCTGCCGAAAATCAATTACCGGTGATATTTCACGCGTGTCGTTTCGTTCGAAAAATCTATCGCCATCATATAATTGCTCTCCCTCCCCCCTTTTCCTCCCATCAATCGCGCTTAACTCGCTATACCGTCGATTCAAGCCGACGTAGCCAATATATATTCTAATTGTGTTAATTTGGCTATATTTATGACGCAAATTAGCAACGAGCGTATAGTTAGGTAGCGGAATAGCCATTAAACCGATAACGCCGCCGATCCCCCCTATATATACCCGACATGCGTCTATAACCAATGCCGATCAGATAATGGATCAATTAAGCAGAAATTAACCAAATTGATCACTAGCAATCGCGCGAACGCGCGTGGAGGGGATTTCCACTGACATGCTGTATGTATGTGTGTGTGGGTGTTGTATGTATGTATGCATGTATGCACGCACGCGGCACCATTAACCGGTAACTCTATAGTATGTCAGCGTCTCTACTTTCGACGTATCTAAATCAGCCACTGCTTGATATACAATAACGCACGTGACTTGCCATAATTTTCGCGTATATTATACTTCCTCGAAGCGATTTGTTACACGAGGTATCTCCGCCTTTTAGTGTAGCTCCGGTGTTCATATACAGTGTATGACTGTTAAATTAATTGCTGTTCGATTGTACGCGGAGATTTGCCATCCCAAATAGAAACTGTATATATAAAAAATGAGAAGCCAAGAAAACAATATATTACGTATGGATATATGTAGTTTTTATTTTAAATATAATCTCTTTATGTGAATTGTATAGGATCCTCCACCTTTCCATTTCCGGAGCCACGTTGCATCTCTCCAATCTCATCAGCCACCACATTCTCGTCGTTCCCAACGATCACCTATATGTATACCTACCCACATCCAGTACCAACGGCCTTGACTATCTTCGTTCTCTCCGTCTCTCGCGCTTCGATTCGCGTGCGCGCGGTGGGCGCGCGGACAAACGACCATAATATCGTCTCTCTCTCTCTCTCTCTCTCTACTCCCGCGCGTGTGCACACTGATTGTCGAGTTTCACCTCTATATAGCAAATTGCATGAGCAGCGAACGAGCGAGACACCGAATACGATCTTCACGTATACATATACCAAAGAGTCTTGCTCTCTCTCTCTCTCTCACTCACGCCCAAGCTGATTTATACGATCTGAAATTGTTGCTTTCTCGCGTTCTCCTCTCTCTCTCTCTCTTCCAAATAGGCCGTAAAGTACCCTGTACAGCGATAAATCCTACGCGCCTCTGAGTGCGCGCGAATATTCTTCCAAAGCGTATATATACTCTCGCGCCTCCATTATCAATTTGTCGCCGCTCGTCGAATTATCGAACACTGCTCATTTCACCCCTGTTATAATGAGCTCGTGCGCGCGGCGCGCACGCGGGTTATATGGTACTCAGTCACAGAGTTGAAACCCAGTGTTCAGGATAATCTGCCTCGATGGGATTTCGATGCCTTGGTATATATGCGCAGGCAGAGGCGGCGGCGGCGTCGTTTGGCCTCTTGCCCTGTACACAGCTTTACTTTTTTTTTGCTTTTGGATCACGTACTTGCAAGAGAGAGAGAGAGAGAAAGAGAGAGCATTATATGCTCTCGAGATTTAAGAGCGCGTGCGCAGTTGAGTTTTTAGGGGACGGATCGTGCACTTGCTCTTTTACTTCAGGCAAGCGTGATTGAGAAACGTTTGAGGCGGATGTGAATTCGTGCCTTTTGGCGAATTAAAAGATCCGCGTGTATATGTAAGTGTTTTATAATCGGTACGAGGATGAGCATTGTGGGATCATACTGATTTTGTATGTATATATGAGGAAGTTGAAGTGATATATGGGTAATGATTTTTCGTGGGTGAAGTTACAATTAATTTCTTTAAAATTTTCCTAAATCTTAAAAGAAAAGAAAAAAATTTTCTTGGTAAGTTTATATATATAGGCCAAGAAGTATTGCTTATACGAGGCTTACAAACTAGGACACTCTACGATCATTTTACGTCCCTTAAAAACTTCCTCCAGTGCTCAAAAATATACGAGTTCAACATATTTTTATTGACAGTCAATATACGCAACTTCAATGGTAAAATTTATCTTTAAACTTTTCATGCACTCGTAAAGATCAGTAATACTGTTCTCCTCTTTCATATATATTTTTACCTTCAAACTCCCGCAGCTGCGAAACCAAATGATCATCGATTTTCTCAAATGTATTATAGCCTTCCTATACCGATTTTAATCCCTCACCCTATAGTTATCTCCCCCTCCCCCCCACCACCCTCATATCGCATTCAATATTCCCATAGCCCCGTCATTACTCCATTTTCCGAAATTCAATTTCCCGAAATGAAAAACCCATCGACCATTCGCGTGCTGCTCGGCGTTACCATCACCGCCCGCGCGGTGAAATGACAGGCCATCAACCGAAATTGGAGCAAGCGTCGATTTTCCAGTTCACCGGTAGGGTTATATGTCAAGTATATGTATATATATATATACGCATATGGCACACATACATATATATAGACTATATACGTACATGTATATACCAACCGATTTAGCGCATCACGCACGCATTTAAATATAATTACTTCTTACCCTCATAATTGAATAAACCATATTTCTCGGAAACAGAAAGTAGTCGAACTAACACGCGTGCGTGCACCTTACACGACTTTCTCTCCTCCCCAACTTGATCAATTCGCGTGTAAGCATAATTCTCTGCTCTAGATCTAAGTGTCAAAGGTAGGGTGAATAGAAAAGTATATAGAGAGTATAGGGATAAACCGAGTATACGGCACACGCGCGTCTATTACCTATAATTGCAACTCTTTCGCGTTCCCCCAGCGACTCGTCTGCATGTGTATATATATATATATATATATATATATATATATATATGCACTCGACATGTACGAGCGAGTAGTCGCATAAGTATCCATATAAATATTGATCTTGCAATCATTCTATAAGCGCATTCTCCCGGTCGTCCACCTCCGCGTATGCGCGCACGTGTATTACATCGCGTTATACTTTTATACATATATATGTATATATACCCAAGCGTATATGTAGGCCATTGAAAAGAGTATGGAGGGGAAGGTAGTAGTAGCAGTATAGCAGCAGCCGCGCGTGTACTTTCATTCACGTGTATACGTACATATACACATATACATGTGCGCACGCATACACGTGCGGTTGATGGCTTAATTAAGTTGCGGCGGTGGCTCGACGCGCGGCCGTTCGCGAAAAGAGCGGAGGGGGCAAGGACTTTAATTTTCGATCGCACGGACGAATTACGAGAGGGGCTGCTTTACGATACGTTGGTTTTGCATGCACATTCTTCGCTTGTGTAGAGTCGAGTGAGTGAGAGAGAGAGAGAGAGAGAAAGAATGAGGATTTGTGGCTTCTTCGAGCGCGAACGAGTATAGCCATATTTTTCGGCGCGAGCGCGTGGAGCAGTTTTAATTTTAGCTGAAGAGAGAGGAAGAGAGAGTCGAAGGGGATCGAAAGGAGAAGAGGGAAGGGGGTGATTATAGGTATACGGTTTTGATTAATTTACGCTCGTGGATCGCGGGAAAGAGGATCGGTTTTGGATGAGTAAGTTGTGCGGATAGAGGATTTACTGGGAATTGATATAGATATATTCGAAATATATTGATTTTTCGATAAAGAGGATATATTTAAATTACTAAGGGGGCTTAAAAACTACTGTAAATTTCAATAATTTTGCGTCTAAATATTTTTAATTTCACTTTAAAAAGTTGCATTCGCAATATAATTGCTCTCTATTCGTAAAAGTTTTTTTTTTATTCGAATATGACACGGTTAAATAAAAACCTTTTCATCATTTTGATATATACTACGGATAAACCTTTTAATTACACGTATATTCATTCGATTAAATCGAATGAAATTAACGCAGCTCCATTAATATCCGTGCCGAACTTCGATAATTAATATTAATATATACATAACGCGCCCGCGCTTCATTCTAAAATTTAATTTTCCATACCGCTTGCAAAGGAAAGTGAAACCCTCGCACAGTCGGACTTTTCCCATCAAATAAGTTATTTTAATCGGGGTAGAAAAATAAGCGTATATAAAATGCTTGATGAATGGCTAACTTCCGTGAACCGCAGGCTAGTTCTCTCTTTCGCGCGTATATATAAACCGCCTCATGGCTTAACGAAGCTGTCAAATGAAAGCCAATCTTTCTTCTTCCTATGACAAGACAGCCGCGCGTTCGTTCGTTCGTTCGTTCGCTCACTTCGCGCCCGCAACGGAAAACGTTCAACTGGAGCTCGTTAACTTTTGTAATTATACGAAATTAGAATTTGTAAATTGGAGTGCGTTATGCATTAATCCTTATCCGCGGATCGATAATTTCACGGGGCACTGTTGTTCCGTAGAGCCTCGTTCCCCCGCCTTTGAAAGAAGAAGAAAATAAAAACTATTCGTGGTATGCTATCTAATTTTCTCAAAAGACAGGTAGATTCCGATTCGCGATCGAAGAAAGCTTCACCTTCACCCGATGGCACGTCGGGTCGTTACTACCACGTGCATTTAAAGAGTAACGTGCGGCAGTTTAAAAAATTTATACCTCGCTCTCACCCCACCTATACTTCAACTATTTGGCGCAGATACTCGAGAACGCGCATCGATTATACCAATCCTATATCCACACGCAAAACCTATGGCAATCACCGAATAGCTATGTATATATTATAACGCATCACGTATATCCGAAATTACGCTATATATAGGGATAAAGCTCATTGCTCTTCGCGCGCTGATACTTATACTCCATATCCTGAGGATTTGGGATTTCGCAAAAATGGAAATGTATAACCGTTTCGCGGTCTGATTCGCGGGCTTTCTCCCAGTGCGCGCCCTGGGTTGCGGCGGGCAAAATTTTACGAGGATGATTGATCGAACGGCAGAGATAAGAGGAGGAAGGATAAGGGATTGCGTTTATACCTGTGCTTGCTCTCTCTCTCTCTCTCTCTTGCGCTCTTTGCTATCTCTTCGCTTAGCTATAGTTATATAGCTATATATGTATATATACTATAAGCTACGTGGATTCGCTTTATTTCGCCGCGGGATTTGGAATTTGCTCGTTTCACGTGTTATTCGAGTGTAAAACCCTCTCGAATTGCCTTCTCTCCTTCGGTATAAGAGAAAGCCCCTTTTATTGGGAGCGAATTAAAAGTTAAGAAAAAAGAAGGGATGTTAAGGGGATTGAGAACTGTAATTGAACATTATTCAAAAGGTTATACTATATATACGCACTTGCTGAAGTTTCGTATATATAAAAACGATGGATAATATGTCGAATTTTTCTTCTTTCTTTTTTGTTTCGTAAATGAATTTTTGATAAATATATATATAAGGTAATTTTTTATATGCTTCACAGCCCCTATACTTATCATTTCTTTTCCTTTTTTTTATAACGCAAAAATTCCAAAGATAAGGTTAATTTATATGTCCATATCGATTAATAATCTTTCTTTTCTCGAAAAAAAAGAAGGTGCGTAAGACGTAACACTTCACACGCATGTTATCTCACGCGCGTTCAAACGAGCGCGAATATATATATATATATATTCCCAAAGTATCCATCACGAGCGAGATACCGCAACACTCTTTCTCTCTGCCTCGTTTTCGAAATTTGCAAAAAATTAAAAATCCGTTTCGCGTCGCTCGTTATTTATCACACCACCGTAACTCGCTTCCCCTCTCACACTTTCTGCGCCTCGTATCACTCGCATCCATCGCGAACGAAACGCGAGAGAGAGAGAGATTGCGAAAACGACGATAACCAAGAAAGAGAGAGAGAGAGAGACCCAACCGACATCGAAAGATAAGAACGAGGCGGAAGAACCGCGGAGCGGTAAGCCACTGTAAAAACTTGTCTTTCTCTCTCTCTCTCTCGTTCACTCTTATCCGCGCAAACGCCGCGCACGAGAAATCGCGTGATATCGATTCTGAACAAACGAGGCCAGTTTATACTCTCTTCTTTCTCTTTCTCTCCCTCGAATTCTCGCGCGCACATATATATATATAAGAAGCGATAGATCCGTCAGACATCCAGGCGCACTATATGTTTAAATGTATGATAGATATTGCTGTTATCAGGTCAAGACTTTGCATGCGATGAGAGCGATCGTATCACCTATATATACATGTGCATAAAAGAACGGATTTCCTCGATGCAGCACACGTGATAAGTGATTTTTATACCACGAACGCCACGCGCGCTTTTATAATTGCGCGCGGGGAAAGAAGAACGCGAACTCGCGCGCGCGTTATATTGACTGATGGACGAGAGCGAGAGAGAGAGACAATGGGCATGTGCATATATATATATACGTATATAGAATCGTGTGATGTGCATAGACATCAACTCGTGCGTTATATGTGTTTGTGCGGCGAAGGGAGTGCGGCGGGAAGTGCATCGTTTGCGGCGCGTAGAGACGTGGAGGGGTAGTTGCGCTTTTTGTTCTATCGTGATAAGTGTGACGGGTAAATGAGGGAGAGAGGGAGGAGAAGTGCGCAATTGCAGCCGCAATTGCTGACTATCTTTCTCTCTCTCTCTCTCTCTGATGTCGCGCGTATACACATCGCAGACGCGACGCGCGCGGCTATAGCTGCATAGTGCTTTATGAGGCGCTGTGAAAAGCAAATGTTTGAAGAGATAAATGCGCCTTCCGAGAACTTCAAGAACTATAAGCTATATAGCGCTTTGCGCCGCGCGATTCGTGTAATATTTAATTAATGTGACAAGTAAATCGTCTGAATAACTGGATGTATTATACATTATTATAAAAGGAATATTACGTCGAGATTAAAGGTATTGTGGTTCGAGAGAAAAAAAGAAATATAATATATTGATTGGTTATATTTTTTCTTATTATAAGAAATGTTTTGTCAAGCTGCATTATTTTCTCTTAGCATATTTTTTTATCATTGTTGAATAAATATACTATACCTGTGCAGAGCCGCGTAGGATAGAAAAAAAAACATATCGCTTCATTCTATAAGTTTTCGTGCTCGGTGTATTATCCATAAAAAATTCAATGATCAACCACACTCACACATACACATACACATACACGAGAGTCCATGAACATTGAATATACCCCTGCTGTCCATGAATAACCTATGGGTATACGTCTACGTCTCTAGCGAATACCTTCGACATCAGGCAGGGGAAGGCAACGGACTCGTCCAATATCGCGCGTGTCTGAAAATTGGGATACTGAGTCACGTGTGATATGGACTGCAGGTGAATTTAAAATTCGTCGTAATACATACACCTTATCTATTTTGTAAGAAGTTTTTCGAAAAATATATACACTTCTTGACGCGTGCAGACTCTCTAGATTTTTCTTTTTGCACGAGAGAAATTTACGAATTTTCAAAGTAGCAATGAGAAATCAGATATGTGTAAAGTGACGGAGACATGATAGGATTTATTTTAAAATTTTACAGATATAATATTTATGGCTTCCCGGAATAACGTATATCGTTTGAATTTAGCACTGCATATAGGATTTCATGTTTAAATAACATATTTTTTTAATATAGTTATACTAAACCAATTAGTGATCATGATCTTACATCGTTATTGCTGGAAACCACAGATATTATGATTTACAGTAATAAATTCAGGATTAATTAAACATTTAATTTTAAAACAACAGTTCGTATAATATTGATAACGAGAATTGCTGAACATATTGGTAAATAGTAATTTAATCATAAATGATGAGAGTCAGAAATTTCCATCATCGCATCAAATTGATACGAATCGAATTATTTTAAATAATTTACAAACCCTACAATCCTGCCAACAATCAGAGAACGACTCGTTGGCTATCAATTACAAAAGTTCATGAACTTTTGTTCATGAAAGTTAAGTAGTCTTCTCTCGAATTCGTCAAAAACACACGTCACAGATATATTATAGAAATCCTGTCGGCTTGTCTAACCGTAAGAAACGGTTAAATACCAAACAATTCCATAAAACTTATTATAATTATCTTTCCGTCCGTATATAAATTCGAATTCATTCCTTTGATAACTCCTACCCTCATCGGGATTTAATGGCTAAGCAGCTTAAAAAGCAAGCGCGCGGCAGCTCACTGCCGACTCTACAGTGTTGTGCGTTCGCGCATCAACGCAGCCTCATGATCGCATTCTCTCGCGGCGCATAGCAGCTCTCTCTCTCTCTCTTTATTATCAAATGCGTAAGCTAAAATAGCGACGAGAGCAACGAATAGCCCCCCGCAACTCGTCCTATTGTCATCACTCAATGACTGTACCAACCAAATCCTTTCCGATTCTATGCTTATTCTCTCCTCTTCCTCTAATACCAGCCTAATTCCCTCTCGTGGCGTCGACTTCATCAAAACAAGCGCATTCTACAATACTCCACGCTTCTATATATATATATATATATATATATATATATATATATATATATATATAAGAGACG
>JAWWEQ010000055.1:1033861-1063446 GCA_035583055.1 Torymus tubicola | reverse complement strand
ATGCTTACATCCTTCCCTCTTCTATAGTCCTTTCGAAATTTCAACCCTCTCTTTTCTACTTACGCACAGAGGACACTGCGCGCGCTTCCAACCATTGTACATGCACCACCACCGGCTGCCCCCTTATATATATACGGTTTTTTCCCTCTCGTTGGCCGCCAAAAGGGGGAAAGACAGCAGGCGCATCCATGTACCAGAGTGCCGCTCACTACAGGTAGCGTGTATATACAGTAGCATATAAGTATAATACACATACGCGCAGGCCTATTATTGTCTCAGCGAACTGTACAACTATATATATATATATACACGCGTGTATGTTTACGTGTGCACTCATGAGGCAAGTGAGCCGACGTGTGTACGTCCTCGCTCAGACGTACACGGACGAATGCGAATGCAGATGCACGTATATACACGCTGGGGGTAGGCAGTCGAGATAACAAGCTGCACAGGATACACTTCTTTTCGCACTGAATTCACTCTCTTGGTGTGTTTCGTGCATCGCTGCGCTCGTGTCCTCTTCGTTCTCTTTTTTTTCTTCTTCCTCTTTTGCTCTCACGTGGGACGACTCCCTCTTTTCGGAAAAAGCTCGTTTGTACGAGGACGCTGAGTTATTTGCATGTGTTTGCGTGATGCGGCGTCTGTGTGTTTCGGCGACGAAAAAATTGAAGAGGATTTTTCCCCTGGCTTATTTTTCGTATTTTTCGTATATACCGTATCTTTTTCTATATATATAGATGGAAAACGCAGCTGCGAGTATGATGAGATAGACTTAGACGGGAACGAGATTTTGTTCTGTTTAAAAGACGAAAGGAGGCGCTTTTCATCGATTCTTATAAGCCTGTGTAATGACCATGAAATTCTCTAGGAAAAAAGGGTTAAAAATAAAATTGAGCGGAAGTATGGTGAATAGTTTCTAGATTTATTCAATATATTTGCAAGTATATGCGCTCTAGTAGAAATAGGTACCGCTATAAGTTGTTATTTTTTAATTAACTTTATAGCTAAAAATGCAGATTGTTAGTTTATAATGACACACGAATTATGAAGAAATTTTGCTATTTACACTTCATGAAATGGATATATAATGAATAATAATAAAACTTTTAGATTACTTTTTTGAAACGCGATTTGTGCTAATCACATTTCCATTTAATTACCACGTTAGCTATAAAATATGACTTGTTTTTTCTATACCATAGTTATATATCCAATTCATATTCAGTACGTACTCAAAAATAAAAAAAAAAGTCTACACCAAATCATCCCATAATCTCCTTATCAAATTACAAAATACGATTAAAAGTCGTCAACCGTGTATAATACCATAATTCCAAAGCACATTACACCCATTCAGATGCATTTCCGAAACCCAGCCAGAGAGAAAATTTTCCAAGCTCCCTTATACTACTTCTCTACTCCTTTCACCTACTCGCACACTGTGCGCACCTCAACCCGAAAAAAAAGCGCGCTCGAGTACAACGACAACGACAATAAAACGCCGGCGCAGCGTACAAAAATTTAACCGGAGCGCTTACAACTTAACAATGAACGCCTCTCTCGCTTCGTCGCCGGAAAGATCCAGCGTGCGCGCATCCCCCTTTTTCCCCCGCCACCCTTTAGCACACGGCTCCTTTTGCCCCTGTTCCCCGTTTCTGTGTACTATTACACCGGACGACAACAACCATCTACCGCGTCGCGTGTATAAGACGAGACATACGTTGTACGTATATATATATATATACACCTCTGCAACAGCATCAGCAGCAGCAGCAGCTTCTCTTGTACGCGTGTATATATATAGGATATCTGTGAAAGGGTTTTCGCGGCAGGAGAAAGATACGAGACGAGAAAAAGAGAGAGACGGAGCGACGATGATGCAGTAAGACCAGGGAATAAAAGGAGCTCGCGCAGAGCTTCTCTTGCCAGGATGAGAATCGAAAGCCGACATGTCCAGGCAGTGTGTCTCCCGCTGCGAGACACTCGTAATGACCAGCCCGATCTTATCAAACTCGAGAGAGAGAGAGGGAGAGGGAGGGAGGTATAGGACCGTTCGCTCGCGCGAGCTGGAAGCTCCTTCTTCTCCCATTGTGCACTTATCTCTCTCTCTCTCTCTCTCTCTTCTGCAGCGCGAGAGCTCTCTTCTCTTTTGAATCCCTCGCGCTCGCGGCATCTCCTCTCTCTCTCTCTCGCTCTCTTCTTTTATATAAAATAAATCTATCCCTATCTGACTCTTCTTTGCAAGTGTATATACGTGTGCATGTATGTATATACGTGGAAAAGGGTAGTCGTATACGCTCGCGCGAACGGGGATTTCTGTCTAGTTTCGAGCGAACTGTCTCTCTCTCTCTCTCTCTCTTTCTCTCCCTCTTGTGCGCGCACATATACGCGGGCTTTACTTATCATCGCCCGAACATCGCAAAGCGCGCGCGCGTGTGACTGCGGGGAGAGGCGCACGTATAAGTTTGCAGCCGCCACTGACGCCGCCGCCGCCGCGTTCGACGAGAGAGGATCAGGGAGGATGTTGCCAAGCCGTCGCCGCGACTATACGAGGGGAGAACGACGTGGTACATGTGTGTGTGTGCGTGTGCAACCGAGAAAGAAAAGGAGGGAGGTTGCAATGTGGAATTTGTCCGTCGGTGCGGTTTTAAATTGTTCAAAGTGACGGGGCGGAGCGTTGATGAAATTTCGGTTGGATTATATGTATGAGGGAGTATAGGGTATATATATATGCTGAGTTCATTAGTTGATGCGTCTTTATATTTTGTAATTGTATTTCTATATACATCTGACATTGCATTTTTACTATTGTTATTATATTTCGTATATTTTTATATTTCGCTTTTATGATTTGTGAAATAAATAAATAAATTGTTTCATGATTTGGAATATGCTCTAAATCATTGAACTTTATGACTGCAGTCGTATACAAATAGCATCTGTGCGATTATATAAGTAAAATTATCACAAGTACAATGTTATGTTACAGTGTTATGCTGTAAAACATTTAAAAAAATTCATGAGGTTAAATTTATGTCGAAAAAATTTTAAAAACTAATAAATATGACAGTAGGGTAGTAAAAAGAGAAAACAGCTGTTTACTTAAAAATATATCAATTATTAGGCCATTTAACTCCATAGATGTTCTTAAGATACGCTGCACTCTAATTTTTCCTCTCGACGTGGCATCAATTATAATGATCTTCTGAAACTGTAATTGAATAGAAATCAGCCGCAATAATCAACGCACCTCAATAAAACTTTAACCATAATATTCAAGTAAATATTATTTTCTTCTATAAATATATCAAATCGTTATATATTATCACCAATTCAACGTTATTAAAAAAAAAATCCGAAGCAGCTACTGCTTGACGCGTCGCATTCTCGCCGAACCTTTGTCCCATCTCATTTGAATAGCACCATTTATTTCTCTTACCCACTGACAGTCCTTAAAAATAAAGAAAATCGTGTGTATATATCTATATATACACACGGTCCAAGTAAAAAGTGATAGCCTCGTTGTCGCACGCTTTCGCGCAAGGGATATCTCCCAAACAGCAGGACAGCAATTTCCATCCGAATTGCCAATGCTAAGGAGAACCGCACGTATGTGCCTTCGTTCTCATACCATCAATTCCAATCAACCCGTATACTATATATATATATAGGTACTCCCTTTACTCCACGACGGCACAAATCCACGTGTCTCGTTCCCGAAAATCCAGCCTCTCTCACTCTCTCGTTCACAGTTCCCCCTTCGATATACATAAATATCCCTTAAACAAATCCACCTTAGTTCCCTTCTTACTCTCTCCTCGCTCTCTCAAACTCCCACGCACCTTAAAGCGATAAACGCCTAAGCCGCTCGTCGCCGCGCGCTAAACGCTGCGCTAACGAGAGCGCAAACAAACGCGCGTCTTTCCTCCACCTACGCTATGATACATATATATATATATACGTATATACACTCGTGCGCTTTATATACAGAGGCTCCTGGGGCTGAATAATAGCATCGGCGTGTGCTCGCACAGAGCTACCGGGGCATACTTACCTTTACTCTTCGTAAGGCTCCTTTCGCCTATATATATATAGCGAACTCAGTAACCTGTATATATGTATATAGCATGTACACGCGTAGGCCGAGAGTAGATTCTTTGTCCGTCTCCGAAAGCGGCTTTGTCCTCGCGAGAGTCATTTATCCGCGCGCTCGTACCGACGACGGAAGGTAATAATTAGCCGCGTGCACTGTGTTGTTGTGTGTGCGCGGTTTCTCTCTCCCTCTCTCTCTCTTTCTTGCTCTTTCTTTCAAGGGCTGGGGGCTAATTAACGATAATAATAATTAGTTTATATGCGAGACGGCAGCCAGCAGCAGTCCTTGGTTGCTCCTCTTGACTTATTGAATAAGAAAGTATGTTCTATTGTAATTGGGCATTATGAGAGGCTCGCGGGTCTCTGCTGCTACGACGGGCGGCTGCTGCTGCTGCTGCTGCTGCGTCAGCGAGAGAAGATTAACGAAATGAGCGGACAATGGACGCTTGTGCGAGTCTCTCTTAAGCGAGCGAGCTGATTTACTTGCGCGGGTACGTGTGTGTGTATGTATATATACACGGGTAGTGTAACTGACTGCAACGCTGACTGCTCGCGGGGTACCTCGAGCTGTTTTGTTTTCTTGTAATGACGTCGAGTGGCTGGAAATAGAAGCGGGATGATGGGGTTTGATGTGCCCTCCTGAAGGAGTAACGGAGGTACGTTCGTATCGTTGGATACTTGAGCTGATTTTTTTTTAACTCGAAGATTGCGGTATTCGGATGATTGAAAGTAAGAGTATTATTAGAGGTATAAACATTCTGGAGTCTAGACTTGATAGTAGTATAGTTGTTTAATTTTATTAAATATGAAACAAAAAGTTGGAACCAAAGAAAACGGTTTCGTGACACATGGAATTTAACATGGGAAAAATGTACGAAAAATAGTCACCAATCATTAAGATTGCAAAATTAACTACATATTTGCTCTTCTACGGCCCATAGAACGAGAAAAAAGTTATTATAGTGGCGTGCCACCAATTTTTTTTTTGCGTTTTTGCAACTACTTTAAGAGGAACTTTTTCTAGAATTTTACATATTAACTTCGACCATAATTGCAGTATATATAGAAAAATAAAAATCTCAGATTTTATTTTCTTGGAATATGAAATAAATATAGGAAATATCTGGAACACATTATGTTAAAGTATGTTTGAAGTTTGGCTCCAGTATGATGAAGTGTGGCGAGGAATAACCCATATTTGCCCATACACAGATAATCAAATTTTCTGTATTCCGGCTAAATGCTGCATCTAAAAAAATGATAAGAGAATTGAAATGAATATTGCACAAAAAATTACATTGCTATTTTGATACATCACTTGATATTATTGGCGTACAAATAATACCTATTAAAAAAAGCGAATGTTATCGAATTGTTATGATACTCGTAAGCACTTTTTCAATACGTTATTCGCACTTGATAGACGATTAAAATGGCCTCTGTGGGTTCATGCGAGGAAACAAATTTTACGCTTCAAATTAATTTTTATTCGCATAAACACATGCCTGTGAATCTATTGGCATGAAGCCAGCAGCATAAAATTGACGTAGCGTATATAAGCACCGAACTATAAGTGGAATAGCGCGTATTTTATTACTCGTAAGCACATATACATATAATTGTCGATGTGTGTAAGTGTATTTAGTTTCGTTAAATATCGCAGATTAAAAAAAAGCATAAGCTAAAATAAATTGATGGCTGGCAATTTTGGCAAACGTATACGTGCGCAGTTCATTTGTTTGTTAGCTCAATAAGCAAACGTTAGATCAACAATTTATTCTATAGGTATTACTTTTTCTCTGAGATGATTTTTATAAGTATGAAAATTCACAATTTTTATAGGGTTTTCATAATTCCGTATACATGGACTAAAACAAAGACATTTATTCTTATATACCAGTTTAGCCGTATTATACAATAATGAATACAGTTTGAAAATCACGAGATAATATACGAAACAGACTGATTTAAAGCCGACTAAAGTACCAAAGGCTCATTCAACCCGTTTATATATATGTATGTATAGACGAACGGAAGTAATCGAACAAAAGTGCCACTGATACAAAATAGGCCGATTCTCTCTTTCGAGCCATGGAAGCTGCTCACGTCTGCACGGAGAAAGTGCATTGAACTTTGAGTAAAACGATACATACCGACGGCTCTTTCTCTCTATTACTATAGAAACTCAATATATATCTATATATGTATATATACGCATTATGGAAAAGTCACGAGATATCGAGGGTTACGATAGGGTAAGAGGAGGAGGAGGGGGGAGGGGAAGAACCCTTTGAGGACCGGAGAGAGAGAGACGCAATAGCTCGGTTACCCATTTCCTGACTGATGGGTATCTATATAGAAACCTGATATTTGACGTTTAATGGCCCTGCTCTGACAACGTGTGTGTGTATGGGGAGGGGGGGGGGGCGGAGGGATTCTCATTCTACCATCGCCGTCGGCGGTGGGTGCACGCACGTGCCTCCGGGTATTGTGTGGCCCGATAAATGACTTGCACGCGGTTGGAGCCGCAACTTGATAAATGCCTTATTTGGCGGAATATTCTTGTTTGAATTATAATTTCTTACGTGTAATTTTGACAAATACGTTGCGTTGTATAACGCTATAAGTGGCGTAGATGTAACACGTATAGTCAGGCGCGTTGTGGGTATAAGCTTATATATAGTAGTTTTCTTTTATTATACTTGAACAAAATTATGAGATAAAGTTAATATTTAGTCGACTCGTATACTGGATCAATTGGATGATAGATAGATTCTTTTATGAGGAGAGAATAATTGATTGACGTTTCGTATCGCTTCATCTGTATATAAAGTATATATATCAAACCGATATCCTATCTAAAAAAAAAAACTATCTGCATCCAAAACTTAATTTGTTCATCACATCAACATTATACTAGCAAAACTGAAAAATATAAAACACTTTAATGTTGTTACCTTTAGACAAAAAATACCAGACGTACTCGAATAACCAGACACCTTGCGATTATATTACACCATAAAGCGAAATTATATTCAGAACCAAAAAGAAACAGTTCCTGACAAATTCGCACCATTAATAGACCTTAATTCCAGACGGCCATTAAACTTAATACCACGAGAGTCATTACTTTTACTATCCGATAATATCCCTCTACTGCTGATGAGAACCATGTAGAGGTAAAAACACTGCTCCTGTATATATACATATACCACCACGCAGAAGAATTCGCGTACTCTCGGATATATATACATATATACCCGGGACTCTCACTCTCTCCATCGCTATATGACCCGCGCGAAATCCCCGAAAATTCACGCGCAATAGGATCATATTTCATACGTAATAATTAGGGTCCAGCGTCAACCGCGGCTAAAAGAGGTGCGTAATGCTCGCGCCTATATACCCTTCGCATGGTTAAAAGGACTAACGCGTAAGGGGAGTATAGAAGAGGAAGAGAAGAAGGAGGAGGTGGAGGGCATTAACGTCCCTCTATTTGGGTGTTCTCCAGATAGCCCAAGCACACCTATATTATAAACCTTGGCACCGTGCCATCCGTACTTTTACCTATACATATATACATACGCATATATATAAACATAGAGTATAACGCGTACGAGTATAACAAATGAAAAAAAAAATGAAAGACAAAGTTCTTGGCCGTAGAGTGAAATTGTTCGCCGGCTGGACATATATATACACACACATACACATTATATACACATCTCTGGGAAAATGTAAATCAACTCGTTGAGAAGAAGGGAGAAACGCGAGCCATTACGCACGCTAAATTTTCGAGGGTAGGCCTATATGTGGGGGAGGGTGGGCGGCAGACGTTTGTCATTTAATTTGCCATGACTCGCGTTCCGAAAAGATAGACGCATATCTCTCTCTCTCTAAATATACACATATACATGCACTGGTTACATCTATGTATGTGTGTACATATACACTGTGCAGGCGCAGGCACGGTATACCGTATGTATAGGGGTGATCTCGCGCGGGCGCTCGCACGCGCTCGTTTACCCGGCGCGCGTCGAACAACATGAATCATCGTATCTCTCCATCTCTCCTCCACGTACTCTCTCTCTCTCTCTCTCTCTGGCCGCTATTGTTCCTGATAAATATTCAAGAGCACCCGCTGTGTGTCTGTATACGTGTATAGTGGACGGGCCAATGCGAAGGGTAGACGAAGCCTATATATATATAGATGCAGCGTGCAGGCGCACTATTTGAAGCGTCGCGCTAATCCACTTAGATTCGCGAGCTGCACGTCTGGCTCTCGGACTTTCCGCTGTCCTATATACACGCCATACGTATACTGGACTGTGTGGCATATACAGGATGCTTCGTTCTATGTATGTATATATACATACTTCGGAGGAGCTGACGCAAATCGCGATGGTATATAGATCTTTATTTTTAGCAGTCGCGGTGAGCGCAGCTGTGGGTTAAGTCCACTTGAAAGGATTATATCATTGCCGATGTAAGTGAATTAAAGTATTTATATACTGCGAAATGTGTATTCATTTATAGTTAAATTTGATGAACCGAAGTTTGGTTAATGTTATCGTTAGTACTTTTGATTATGTTGGATAGTATATGATAGAGGTAGAAATTGGTATCGTGGTTGTTTTAACAAAAGTTAACTCTATTTTAATTAACCTTAACATATGCCATTTTCCTCAGTCTTTCGCATTCAGCTGCTTGACATTTTACCTACAATTTATTTTACTATATTTAATCAAAGAAAAATATATTCGCCTTACATATATCTCGTATTCTCGTTACAATATATACAATGCAAAATATAACAAACTGTAATATCCTCCGGATGAATTAAAAACCCTTCACCTCGATGCAACGTGACAAGAGCCGAGCAAATACTTTTCGTCTTTTTTTTTCGTTCTTTGACCGAAAAGAGCCCGCAGTGTCCCCATAATTTACCATTCCCGTATAGCCGCAACGTGCGACATCGCAGGACGCAGGCGCGACGTCGAAAAAAGGCCAGGATTTATGGCGGTTCTCGAGCCCATAGACCTGCAATCAGCGTCCTTTCATCCCTTTCGCTCCCGCCATAGCTCTAAATTCACGCAGGCAAGAGAGCACACATACACACACATATATGTCGTCCTTGTAATCCCAATTCAATCGAAGCGTGAAAACTATCTAAAATCGTTAGCATTCGTGCTTGCCCCGCAATCTTCGAGACGCGTTGTCACCGTCACGAGCGACAAGCACAAAAAGCTATTTCACGCGTACAATAGCCAGCAGAGAGTATTCAGCAAATCCCATATTTCTTTTTTCATTAGCCCTTTATTCGTCCCATTTACACAGCCGCGTATGCGTATATATAACAAAGGGAAGACCCATGCTGCTCGTTACCTATATATATATAGAAAAAAACGTAGAAGAAACCCTTAAATATATATATATCTCTCGAATCTCGGCGTGAGCTCGCGCTGATAAATCTAATCCTCTTCGCGCGTGCGCGCATTATGACAAAGGAACGGCCAGATTCGGCAACCCTTTCTCCCAGGTGCGCAGCAGCATCGTTCGGATGATATGGTCCGAGATACGACGAGACTCTCGCATATATATATACGCGGGAGGGAGAGCTTTCCCGAAAGGCTTATGCGATTTCATCCCGTGGCGACAGGGAGGGAGGGAGAGAGGCGACAGAGCTAAGCCATGGGAACGTGAGACGAGGAGAAGACTAGATTTTCGAATACTGTCGGAGATCGCGAACGCGTGAAAGATCACGCGACTATGCTTTTGCATTTCTCTCTCTCTCTCTCTCATTCGCACGAGAGGCTTTGAGAGGGAAATTTCACGCTTTTACCACCCTAAAATTTACGAAGGATTCGCGATTTTTCGTATAGCAGGGCTTCGTTGTCGACGCCCTCTCTCGTCGCGTAGTGCGTGATTTATCGAAAGGGCGCGTGAAGGAGAACGTCGTCGTCGTCGGCAGCAGGGTGTAGAGAGAGATTTCGCCGCGAGGAATGGCGCGTGAGAAGAGGTGAGGGCATTGTTCGGCTGTGCAATGTGCGTAGCCTGATCGTATAATATACGTAACTTTCTCGAGGCGTGCGAGTTCTTAGCCGAGGGGTGCGTTAATGGTTCAGAAGTAAATGTTTTGTGAGAAATCGTAAAGTGATGTGGGAATAAGGCAGAGATTTTAAAGTTATTTGTTTGTAAAGTGTAGATGAAGTGGATGATATCGTATTGGATTTTGAGTTGAAGAAATTTCTTATAGTTATTGCACGGATGTCTATATATACTATTTTGAAAAGAGTATCGGTGTGTACGAGTGGAAAATTTTATATGAGGCATTTCACGGCATATCTTTTTGCACGGTGTGCTACGCCAAATCGTGAACTATACACCAATTACCTCGCTACCTGATAATCTTTTATAATATTCATCTATTCTTGAAGTTAGTATTTGAATCATTTCCACTATTTAATTATTTAACCTTGTATACTACGTAAAAATTAGGTACTGCTTCACTTAAAATTTCATTTAGAACAATTATTTCAATAAAGGAGAAATTGCATTTAGGTACAATACAGATTCTTTGAATTCGTTGATAAAACCTTTTAGTTGAGTGCAATAGCATTCCCTATATTAAGTCGTTTACTTTAGTATACCACGTAAAAATCAAACATTTTTTCGTAGAAAAGTCATTTGGATATTATTTAAAAACAGGAAAAATTTCATTGACTGAGGTTGTAATCCAGACAGACTCCTGGAATTTGTCGATAAAGCTTTTAAGCTGCATACAATAGCATTCTCTGTATTTAGTCGTTTAATTTAGTATACTACATAGGCATCAAACATTTTTTCCACGAAAAAACATACACTGAGCAAATAAAATACACCAGACACAAATTCGATGAATTTAACTCTTCCTACTCACAAACCACACAATGTTTCATTTATTTCAATAAATTGAATTTATAAAATTAATCATTACCTCTAAGAAAACCAATTATTTTACGTAATTAAATTTGTTATTTTATATAGTAAAATTAAAATCAACAAAATTTTCCTACACAAAATAGTAATTTTTTTTTAAAGCGAGTATATCCTACCGTTTCTACATTATACAGCAATTTATATAATAAATTTTACTACGACATTTTTCTCAGTGCAATATTTAAAAATAATTATACGTAAACACAAATTTAAATCTAAAGAATTACCAGAATTTAAACCCAATGCATCAAAAAGAAAAAAGCATCTTACCCGACTGTGTCATCAACGTACGCTGCGCAAAAAGCGCTATACGAACAAGAACGAATGCGTGCGTGATTCGCGTATAGTCTTTTGGAAAACGAATCGCGTTTTTCGCGTCGCACGACTTCCACACCTCTCCACATCCACACGCACCGGGGGTATTCCGAGCGATTTTCACGCGGGGGTAGTGGCGTCAGCGTATATCACGTCGACGAGATCCGTTTCTGCGGGATCCCGCGACATCGAAATTCGCCGAGAGAAAACGTGCTCCCCACTAGACGGAGATAGAGAGAGAGAAAGAGAAAGAAAAAAGAGCCGCACAGCAACGGTGGTTGGGGATATAGAAGGGGAGAGAGAGAGAGAGTTTTCAAGGGGAACTAGAAAGAGAGAAGGATAACTATGAGTCACGAGAGCGCGATAAATTCGTTCTCGCGAGCGTTGGCGGTGGCGGCTGGCCACGAATTTTTATGGCGAACTAATATCTCTATAATCCGGCATGACGTATACCTCGTGCCCCTTATCTTCACTCTCTTTCTCTATATATATATAAACGCTTGCGAGTGCGCGACCCTCGCGTATATATATCGTCATAACCATTACTAGACAAGGGGACACTTATACACGAGCGTATAGTGGCGATGTCTCTACGGTAAAATATATCTACATCTATATACATAGAGGTATGTATAAGACGCTTCTTTTTTTCACCATCCAGTACGTACCACCGCCGCGTATATCGCAGATTCAGACAAATGCCTCGCAGTAAGAGTCTTTCATTTATCGGCGCTTGCTCTCGCTCGACTCGTCGTCTATCGGATCCCGATGATATTTATTCTTCCAATTCCGTGACCGGGATTGCTTGCTTGCTTGCTTGCTTACGCGGGAGCTATATATACAAAGGAAGAAAAAGACAGTAGTCAACGTTGGGTTCAACCTTCCCTTCGTGCAAACGTGATTTATTTCAATCAGTGCAATTACTTCGGTAATACCGCGTAGTCACAGGGGGTTCGCAGACTACGTTATATGTACGCTATAGCTGCAGAAGTGTCGCGAACCTTTGCAGGGTTAGAGTCCGAGAAGAAGTAGTATACATATATAGTATAGGTGTACATATGGGTTATAGGTATACATCGGTATGCGTATACATAGGGGGAGATGTATAAGAGTTTGCGCGCGAGCTTTACGCTGAGCTTACATGGATAAAAGTTCGACAGCCCTGCGGCGATGTGAGAATGTTGCGCGCTTTGGATTTGGGGATCTCGAGGCTTCGCTTATCGAGAGCTCCGTACATGTATATGTAATTTATGTGATATTTTCGGCGGTTGCTCTGATTTACGCGGCTATGCGCATACGTGTAGAAAAAAATAAATAGGAGGAGCAAGGTTATACCACCGTTGTATTATACCAAAAGTAGATGTGGGAACGAGATTACGTGCGATGATAAATCTTTGGTTCTTTATTCGGAGTGTAATCGATATAGAGCGAAAAAACTTTTGTAATACAGATTATAAAATTATTGTTTTATCAGTGGTTCTTTAATAGAGAATTATATTGAGAAGAATACAAAGAAATCACGAGAAAGTCTGATTATATTAACTGCTTTGTAAGTTGAAATGAAAAGAACTCGTTTTCCTTTTTGAAGTCCATTGAATCTAATCATTATTTTCTCTAACAAAGAAAACGACGTCAAAGCAACTATTTTCGTTTACGAAACTGGAAATTAAAGGATTGAATATGTAAATTTCCGCCCTTTAATAAATTCCTTTTCCGATTTCCGCCATAGCTAATATCGAAATATCCTTTTCCTGAAACTATTTCAAGTATTTCTATGGAATTCTAGAAATGATTATACGAAGCGTAATCTCTCAAAAGCTTAATTATTTCAAAAACTTTCCAACTTTAGCTTGCTGTCAAAAACGTTTCTACCCAACAAAGATGACCTGCTACGTAACTGCATTTCATTATAGTTAGATTTTGTATAATTAGAGTACAATGATCCTGGCAGAAGTTTATTGTATTTTTTTTTACCATTGATAAAACACTTTTTTCAATCTTTGATAAACTTTTATAAATGCGAAAAATAGTGTGAAATCCATGCTATAGTTTTGTGCTATTTTTAAGATAATTAAAAAGATAAAATTAAATGACAAAATTGATATTGTTTTTCAAAAACGTATGCAAACCAAATTTTAAACACAAATCACTATACATTTTGAGATTATGGGCATTTGGATCAAATAAGATTGAATGATAGCAAAAAGACTTTCACCAAGATCTTGAAACTATAAAGTATTATTCATCTTCACTTGCAGATTAAATTTGTCCATTTTCCATAGAATCAATTTCTACGAGAGAAGCCTAGAAATTGTTATGACTGCTACAAAAAAAAACGAATAATTTTATATATCTGTGTAATCGATAGATTTGTACAGCATTGCAACGTATGTTTTCTTAAAGCATTTTATTGAATAGATTACCGTAAAGAAATTGACTATTTTTTAAGCTATTTATTTATATTATGATAAATGCGCACAAAAAAATTTTTATCAAGTCAATAACACATCCAAAATTCATTTTGCATCTTATTGATCATGTAAACCAGTACAATTAAACGATTTATTTTCTCAACAAGTCAAAGATTGCGAATCATTTTATCAGTTCTATTCGGTACTTTTCTGTTATAAATTACAGATTATCATATCTACCTTATAGTTGTTAATAAAGTAAGTGCACACCTTTCCAGCAATGAAAATAACTCAACGAAAAATCTAAACACCTACCATCATTTCCCAATTCTCCCCCGTTCCCTAATCACTTCAACCGTCCTTCTGTCGTCCACTTCCTCTCCATAAGCACGTGTCTTATCTCCATCACGATCGCCACAGGACGTGTCACTACTCTGATCTAATTTCTCGGCTTAGAAGAGAGTAACAAAGCTCGACAGACGTTCACTCAGCTCACCACTAACACCGTATACATCTGTACACACACACACACACACTGCATTAGCTTCAAAGACGCTATAGAACACACACACGTGCGCCATTAACACTGCGTGCGGATAGCAGTCGCGCCAGCTCGTAGAGTCGTATACAGCCATGGTTACAATCCGCCTCCTCGCTCTATACACCTAATCCCATCGTACTCCACCTGCCCCGTCCATCCACTCACACACACCCACAGACACACACACACGTACACATTCCAAGCTTTTTCGCGTTTTACAAGGAAGTCGTGCAGCGCCCGCGCGCGACGACGATGTGACCGAGCGATAAGAGAGTCCCGTGCGCGCGTGCCGTACCGAGGCTAGAGTCTCTTGCCGATCTCCGAATCCTCGGAACACGTCTTTTCAGCAAGAGAGAAAGAGAGAGAGCGCATGAGAGTGGTTTCGGGCCCACCTACCGCGCGGAATCTCGCGGTAGAATCGCACGTGGAGCGCGACCACGAAGGGCTTAACCTCTTCTTCGAAAAGGGAAGACTGTGCGCGGTGCAGTCAGCGGGTGACAAAGTGCACGAGATAGCGTATATAGAGGGTGCACAATGGAGCAAGAGAGAGAGAGAGCAATATATATATACACAGTCTGCGGTCGCGAGAAGTGCATTATACGAAGAGTCGCGAGGCCGATTTCGTGCGTGATGTCGCAGGCCGAAGGTGGTGCACCTGGCTGCTGCTGGTATGATGTTTGCCAGCACCCGATGGGGGATATTGTTCGACGGGGTATGTGTGTATATATATGTTTCGAGCTGCGACGAACGGGTTTATATGAGACTTTTTTTGTGACAGCGGGGGGACGACGACAACGACTGATGGTAATCGTATGTCTTAATTTTTGTTGATGAGGTGACAGGGCGAATCGCTCCAGCAGCTGCTGGTGGGCCACCGGCCAGGTGTTTTTGAATAGTTTTTGGCTTTTATAGTGTGAGATAGTAACTGATAGAATACGTTTATATATGTGTGTGTTTTCGTAGAAATCGTTAATATTATAGGGAGATAATTGTCGATAAGAAAGTGCGGCTTAAAAACTCTGCATTTTTATTATAGTTTAAACGATTGTTCGGTTATCGATAGTGCTTTATATTTCATTGGAATTTCTTCCAACGAAACGTCGCGTTCATTGATCCGTTATCGTTAAATTATATTTACCAATAATGGGAATATCCAAATATTATACACAGTATTATATAAAACGAACATCCTGACTTGAACCAGCCACAATTCGCATCTCTTTCCTCGCTCAGTCGTAATGTATTGAATACTCGAGTCAACCTCCTACCACTACAATACCTGTAACCACACTAAACCTCCATTCCACAACTCTCCACATATATATATACGTTACACGAATACTTACCTGTGCTCACCGCGCGATAGGTATATACACGAAATAATCGCACACTTGCAGCATCTCTCTCTCTGTGCGCACCCTCCAGTACCCCATAGCGCGCGCGTATATACTACCTCAGCAGCATCCACAGATATCATCGAACGTTCCACGTATATATATACATAGGTACCACTGTGCACTTGCACCGTTCTGTGTCGTACAAGAGCGGATACACGTGTGCGTGTCTCGCCGCGAGCGAGCGCAATTATTCTATACATACGAATTTACATGCGCGGTAAAACGCGAGAAATCGTGACGGTATATAAGAGGCGCGCGCGCGCGCGTACGTACGCCCATCGTTCCGGGAAATCGGAAGGACCGTCAAGTATATGGTTGAATCCCCCCGTTTTTGTTGAGGAGGAAGAGGGATAAGGGAATAGAGGTTTTTGCGAATTAGTAGAAATTGAGGTTATCTGCGGTAGGAGGACTGGGAAGGGATGAATCGATGAGTGATATTTTATTGTGCAAAGATGGTCGAATTAGAGATAATGGATTTGATTGTGCCGGAATTATTAAGTATAGTGAAGGATTTTTTAGTTATATAGGTGAATAGTTGAAACAACTAATGATTTATTAGATATGCGGTTTTAAACTAACTGCAAGTACATGATAAATAATTGTGATTAGTAGTTTTCAGAAAATGCATTACTGATATTTCCATTCAATTAATTATGTAGCATTTTTTAAGTAGCTTAAATAATTAGAAAGTGTTTATATAATTTTTCAACTCATGATGCTGTACCTGTTTTTATTTATGGGGAAAATACATTTACGAGAGAGATGTTCGCCGCATTTACCTTTATTATGATAATTTACGCTGCTTCATGTTTCCAGGTAAATTGAAGGACAAGAATAATTCAATTCTTTTATCTACACAGCTAGTCCAGTTTAAAAGAAATTAATTATTTTTAAATTTAGTGGAAACTTCAATTTATATTTAATATTATTTATTATACATCACAGAGAAGGTTAATTTTATATATTTCTTTAAACATTTTTATAGTTTTTTCTCTGATTTATAACGATGTTAACTGACGTAAAACGTTTGCATCAATTTTATTTGTTTGTGTATCCTGAAAAGAATATTCTATATAAAATAATATACCAACAAAAAAGTTCATTATAAAAAGCAAGTTATGAATAAAAGACAATTAGTTTCTTATCTTTCGAATATAACAATATTTACCGTATAGAAAAATATCAATGATATTTCATTGACAAAGAAGTCTGTGGACCGTGACAAAAGAGCGAGCAACGCGTACACTCGATTTGCGAAATGCAATTTATATACGCGCGACCAAGAACAACGAAGAAAATCATAAAAGTCACGATGAATAATCTCTTTGAGCATATAGCGTGCACACACGGCTGCGGCTTTTCATTTACCGCGTTATTATTGCTTCTCGATTCTCTCCGGCTTGTTTTATCAACGAAAATCAATATATAATACGCGCATCGATCGTCCTCATTCACAAAAGGGCCGGATATTAATTTCCACCGCCACTCGTCGCATTTATTATGCACGAATCAACAATAATCGCTCGACTACGTGCGGCTTTTTGAGCGTAACGACATGCCAGCCGTATATATATGTATATTATACACGTGTGTATACGCACGCCGCGCACGATAAATACATTATTCGTCCATTATTACGTCGAGCACGCGGCGCTAACCGTCGAATCAACATTTTCTTTTTTTTTTATATACGTCATTACCAAATGCTCGGAATGCACGAGTTCAATCGTATACAACACGCGTGTTCATGGCGATAAGTGCGTACAAATGTAAAATGAAATTCACGAAATCGACTATCGAAAAGAGAAGGTATAAAGGAGAGAGAGAGAGAGGGGGGAATCCTGTCTGGCGGCGACTCAATAAAATGCCAAAGCACAGGACAGCCGAAAAGTCCACTCGCATATATACAAACGCGTTCTTCGTACGCGTCATCGGTCATTTTTTCCTTCTCTCTCTCTCTCTCTCTCTCTCTCCCTCTTGGATACATACGTATATACGCTGGTACACAAGGATAGAGGTAAAGAAAAAAAAAGGGTAAAATACATCCGCCAGAGAGTCGGTGAAACACAGATCGCGAGGGAGCGCGCGCGCGCGCGCGCAATATAAAAAGAAAGCTTGCGAGCGAAGAGTGGGCATGCGGTCATGTATAAAGAGGCCCCTGACGACGATTCGCGCATGTAACTTATCAGACTCATAAGGCGAAACATCGTCGCAGGTGGTATTTATGCCGCGATCGTAAAGAAATGAGTTTTGCGAGGAGAAAGAGTAGAGGGGGGGACTCCCCCTTATCAACTCTGTCTCCCTTTCGTTTCGCTCTCTGCATGTATATATATGCACGGGAGGAAGCAAGAGAGAATATATACGTATGCCCACTCAGCTGGCATAATATTAAGATATGTGTGTATGCAAATATGATAATGGCAGAGTTACAAGGGGCCGCGCGCGTGTCCTGGGAGTCCTGAGAGGTAGAGAGCGCGCGCGCGCGTGTGCTTCTGCGCTGAGAGAAGAGAGCGAGATGATAAACTCGGCAGGCTCGTTTCGCGGCCTTTTTTCGCGCCCATCTCTACGTGCGATCTTTTTTCTTATCGGTTCTGGCTTTTTCGCAGTCTGCGGGGGTCTTGAGAGAGAGAGAGAGAAGGACTGTTGCGCAGCGAGCCGCATACGAAGTAGCAGTCGGTGATGGTCTTTATTATATGCGCGGGGTGACTATTGCGATTTGTCGAGGTAGATGCAGTGAATGTTTAATGTTTTGCAATTGAATTATTTTCATTCGAATGAATTTCAATAACTTCGATTGGCATACAATAATTATTACATTATTTATCCGGTTTGATCTCTCTTCATGTGGCAATTAAAGTGATAATTAACTTTGTAATTGTAGAGACACTTGTAATTGACAGTTGCGTCTATTAGTCGAGGAAATAATTTATTTGATGTTGATTATTTACAAAGTAAATTAGATCGATTTTACTGAAATTTTTATATATGGTTTCTCTCATAATTAAATATTTTCAATTTCCAACTCATAAACAAATAATCACACTGACATTCGATCATTATACAATTAAATTGATGCGTGAATAATTACATCCCTCTGATTGCTCATACACATTTCATTTCAACGATCAAAGGACATAACTAATGCCTTCTTAATTGGCTAATTCGATCAAATGCGAATAAATTTAACTCAAATATTTCATTGCATTGACCGTCTGGCTCATGTTTTGCTAAAGTTTGTCTGCTAGACAGAGTTTTTATCGAAACTTTAATTCAACCTAATCTCATTACTTAAATTTTTTTATTTTTTATCGATTTTTATTAGAGGATTTTAATAATTAATAGAGTAAAACGATAGAAATAGATATTGATAATAATGAAGAATTTCGTTCAAAATTTTTAATAGTATCAATAAGTATTTCCGTCATCTATTTTGTATTAAAAATCATTATTACTGTTATCATTTTTTTTCTTTTTTTAATAAAAATAGACCAGTTAATAGATCGATGACCATTTCCGTTATAGTCAAATGTCTACTAGAATCTAATCAGAAGTTTTATATATATAAAAAAAATCACTAGTTTAGCTTGAATCTGACATTATGGTCAACGGTGGTCAGTATTTGATACCAGATTTTCCCCAAACCATTCTCACACCACCTCAATATACAATTTTCTTTTTATACATCGACACACACCTATATAGAATTCCATTTTGCAAAATCGATCAAAACACCGAAAACTTTTTATACATATATCGATGGATCACTCCCGCTACACATATATATATACACGGCGACAAATCAATTCCGCGCAGCGCTATAAGTCTTCCGCAAGAGTCGTAACTTCCGTCATTTTTCCCCCTCCGACGGAAAAAACGTAGAAGCTGTCCCAAGCGTCTACGTCTGTGTATTTCGCTCACGGTATAGAAATCACTATAGTGACATTACGCTGTTGCTTTATACTATATAGTGCTATATACCCAACTCTGTATATAGCGCAACACGGCGAACCAATCAAGTGTCGCTCGCTCGCTCACGCGGCTAGCTCTTCGAGGAAACGACGAACGGTAAAAAGAAAAGAGAAAGATAGAGATACACAGTGGATACACAGTATAGAAGAAACGGACTCCGCACTGTCTTTCCCCCTATGGAATACAACGCTTGCAACAACTCTCAGACTATTTCTCTCGGAACGGAATAAAGTTTTGGCTCTCTCTCTCTCTCTCTCACTGCTCTGACATTTTCGCAACGCTCCACGGATCCTTTCTATAATAACCAACCGTGCGTATATGCAAAAGCAGGACGATTGCGACGGTCGGTTATAGGAGGTAGTCGAGCTTTTCTCTCGCTACATACACGTATATACACACATATACGTATACCTTTGCACTGCGTAGATTCCTATACGTATATATACATGCTACGCAGCTCTACCTCTGATAATAGAAGCAGTAGCGAGAGAGAGAGAGAGAGAGACAGAGAGCGAGCGACCGCGCGGTATTATAGAGTCGGTTACCAATTCCGCGGCTCCTGCTAGCTTGTCTCTCTATCCAGTTCCCTCCCGCAGCGCTATTATACGTGTCTCTCCTTCTCTCTCTCTCTTTCTCTTATACTAGAGCTCTGCAATGCTAAATACGATGCGCGAGCACGGAGATATAGTCAACGAACGAAGGGAAAGCTAGAAGTCGCTGATTTTCTCTACCTCTCTCTCTCTCTCTCTCTCTCTGTGTTCCTTTATTTTTTCTGTTCTTTTTTTTTTCTTGCTATGTGGTTGCTAGTGTGCGCTCGGCCGTACAGTTAAGGGATTCTGTACAGAGGACGAGAGAGGAGTTGAGCGTTAGACCGATACCGTAGATGTGCAGGACGAACGCATACGTATACATATATATATGTGTGTGCATGGGGACGTGGTTGGGAAACGATGCGAAGGACGCGTTGTCGATGCCGCATGAGAGTGCGCAAAGAACCTCACTCAGGGTTTTCGGAATCATTAAGACGTATATAGGATATGTTTGAACGGTTCGTCTGGAGATGAATGAAAACTATATGGGGTATAGTATTTTTATAGAGGTTGTTGTAATGCGTTTATTTAAAAATCCCAAAATATTTATCCCACTAATAGCATTTCCCTCCCAATCTTTCTCTCAAAATTTCGACATTCTCGTATCGTCCCTCGCCACAGATACGAAACCAAGACACCTCATCTTCGCCCTATTGTATTCCGCAATATTCAACAACAACCGCAACGTCAAAGTTATACACACACACACACGGCGTGTACAGTAAGAGAATTGGGCCGAGTAACATTCCAAAGCGCACTCGATTCGAAATCCAGGCGATCTGTATATATATAGGAGCGAGCGTCATTAAACGTCGCGTCCTCTATATCTCGCTTGCGCAACATACCGCAGTCGCTTTGAAACTTCCCATCTGCTCTCTCTCTCTCTCTCTCTCTCTTATCTCTGTACCCGCGACTAGAGCTTCAATAACCATTATATATACGCACAATTGCTCATATATACCTATTGTATATCAATTCTCACCTGACTCATACTTTCACGCAAATACAGCTTGTATTAACAATCAACAAATAAATGTATACGAAGAACTTCAACGTCTGCGGAAACAGTGAAAAAGGCAAGAACGAGAAGTAGTATATATAAAATCGCACCGCTCGCGCAGTTTACTTAACAGCGCCTGAGATTGCTGCTACGCTAGCTGGATGCATCGCATTACCCCTTATAATATCAGAGACCGATAGCGTCGTCAACTTACGGCTCACCCCCGCCATACACGCGCCTTTTTTACCCTCATTCGACTGTGCACGCGGCTATACCACTATACTCGTCCTTGGCTTCAACGGAACGCGGAATCAATACCATGAGTACTGCTCGCGCTAGTAGTATAGGCGAGTGAGAGGAGGCGGAGAGAGGAGATGGAGGTGTAGGAGGGACGCAGGCGAGTGCACCCCCTTATTTCACGCTTCCTGGCGGCCAAATTGGCGGCTAATTACAAGCGAGTAATTAGTGGAAACGTTAGTTTGCTTTTGTGTCACCCATTGGAGCCGCACCGCCACCACCAGTATACCACTGTGCTATACCGCCGCTATATAGCGTTCACCCTCCTCTCTCTCGTCTGTCGTTCCTCTCGCTCGCGGTCGATTCCGACAGCGCTATATATACTACAACGTTTCTCTATGTATATATCTATACATATATATATATATACACGGGAGAAAGTGCCATTACACAATCTGCCGAGTCCAGAAACTCGAGACCGCTCCTTTCCACCCCCTTATACCTTCCGTTGCCGCTCTCTCTCTCTCATTCTCTCTAGGAATATACCTTATACAACAACATCCCGTCGTCTTTATGCCTCGCTTTTCCTTGCTCGCGCGCGCTTATACCCGCACAGCTATATAGCTAGCTCTCTTCGCGACTATGTAGATGTGGGTGGATATATAGGTATATGGGTGTATGTATATATGTATATATAAAGGCTTGAGAGCGCGCTTGCTTAGCCATGCTCTTTAATTAGCCATTGTGGTGTAGGGCCGCGAGGAGGGCGGCCAGACACCGCGCGCGCGAAACGTGTTTCGCTATTCTTGGCGCAATAGCGTATATATATATACATGGAGAGAGAGGGAGTGAAAGTGGGTGGCAGTAGCAGCAGCAGCAACAGCAGCGAGAGAAGCGCGCGTCTAACGCTCGGCTGCGTCCATCTCTAATTTAAATGAAAGCCGCAAATATTTTGCCTCCCCTTGCATCTCTGCCCCGTATAACGCCGCCACGGTACTCCGGGGAGATGTTCGGGTATGTCTGTGTGTGAGTGGTGGTAAGAGTGAGTGAGAGAGAGAAAGAGAAAGAGAGAAAGAGGTTGTAATGTATGCGCGAAGGGTGTTAGATATGGGCACTCGTTTTGGCGGTTGGTGGATGGTAAGGGAGATTAATTATGTGTAGGAATGATGGTTATTTTGTTGATTGACAATCGGTCAGGATAATGTGATACTGTATGAATAGTCTATGCTCCAATCACTTTTAAACATTCCTTAGTCATTTTTTTTATTGATATTCACATTCGATAATATTTATATTTACAGTATTAGTATAATATTTTTAAGTACGTTGTATTGATTCTTATTAAAAATGCTTTCATTTTTTATTTACATATTAACTATGAAAAATCTTCACAATTTTTTATCAAGCTGCATATTTAAATGAAAATTAGATAATATTATATAGATTTCGAATAAATTCCCTATAGTATATCAAATACACAAAATAATAGAAAATAGGAGCTTCGCCTTATTTTTCTTAGAATCAAATAATATCAATTTCGAGTTTTCATTTGAGTTATAAAATACATTGATACATTCTGAAACTTTCAAATGATTCTATTGAAAATCAATGTTATTCAACTCCGATAAAAACAAATAAAATTTTCGAGAAAAGTTTTTTCTATTTTTATCTTGTATATAAATGCAATTTTATTGGTAATTGATATTACTGCATTTCAGAAAAAAACGAAAGTTCGATTTTTCTATTTTTGTTTTACATATTTGATATTTGATACAATTTTGGTATAACAATCTAAAAGAAATAATAAAAACATTTTTATTCAGAATAATATCGTACAAAAGAATTACAAATAGTTCTGCAAAAAAATTATTATATAAAAATATTATTCGTATTATTAATTTACTATAAAGTTTCAAAATACGATATTATAATAAACATTGAATATGCAATTTTAAAAAGTTGATAGCCAACGCAGGTAAGTTGAAAAATTTCTCTCTGAGCGGCTAAAACAATCCCTCCGCAATGAAGGAAAATTTGTCTCTAATTACCGCAGTTAAAATTCATCTTAATCCCCACGAAACGTTCATCTCGCCTCTTTAATCAAGAATACCACTATCAATTAGCCTCTCCCGCGTGAACTTTATTCTTACGTCGTCGCGTCGACATATATATATACACACTCATCGTGCCTGGGTCTTACCAGATAATACCCGACCCGAAAGCACTCATCTGAGTGTTCATCGTGCAACACGTATCGTATATACCTATATATACATGTATATATACACCGCAGCTGCGCGTGCATCATGTTCTCTCCCTAAGCGCTCCAACGACGTCTGGCTGAGCTTTAAATATTATCGCAGCACTGCGAGGTCTCTCTATACGAAGGCATATGCATCTACAGCTCCGCGTGCTTGCAGTTAATTTCGTGTCGTTGCGCGCGCGCGCGCTCGCGTGCTTGTTCGCGCACGCGGATGCGTTGTTAGGTGATTAACGCGAGCACGCGCAAAAGACAGAGAGAGAGTGAGGACGAAGAAGGAGGTACTAATTTCGAGCAACGCAGAGACAAAGCGAGCGAATGGTGGGAGTTTAGTGGGTGCAAAAGGAGACGCTGCGGAATGCCGTGCTTTTCTATATAGCGTTATTATGCGCGTGAACGCCTGCAATAATCGCTATAGCTCTCGGCAGAGGAATGTGCGATTTAGTGATGTTTTCTATTAAGATGGGTCAGAGTGAGAGAGTCGCGCGTGCGAGACGTGCATTCAATATGATTAAATGGAGAAAATTAGAATGATAAGGAATTTTATTTGTTGGATTTTTAAATCTTGGTATACCTACATTTATTTTTACCGTTATGTTATACTATGTGATTGTATTTTTGCTAAATGATATTTTTACGATTAGTGTACAGTTACAGTCCGTATTTCAATAATTTTATTATACTAAATTTCGCACTAATCTCCGTTTTAGATTTGCATAGTTCCTATTACACGGATTTGCTGTAATTGTGATTGTACATGATTAATTAAACTATTTTACGTGATGTAATTACACGTGAATTACATGTAATTGGAGTACCGATCCTTCACGATTGCTCTCTGCGTATAAGCACGATATAATATTTATTAATTTTGAACTATATTCTATATATAATATCACAATATTTCGAAAATAACTTCGAACATTGTTCATATTAATATAATAAAATTTTAAATTTATAAATCTAATTTAATTATTTTCACATGTTAAAATAGTTCTCTCTCTCTCTCACACACATCCACGCTCTGTCTCCTCTCAAGCACATGGATATTCGTTCCATTCATACCATTCACACACCCATACCTCGAACCTGAAAATCACGTGAATCTCTCGCTCGACCAACTATACATAGACTCTACGCTATATAGTAATAAATACGTACGCATATACACGCCCCATTGAAATAATCGTCCAGTCGTTCTCTTGCAGGCCAAAATACAGCCTGATGGTCGAACGAAATTCTTTGCACACGACGAGAGCGCGCAGTATAGAACGCGAACGCGCGCATATAACGCATGCACCGTCGGTTGCATTTGAATATTTGAAAATTCAGCGAGACGCGGCAGGTGTAAAACACGCGCGTGAATCGGAAAATTGCATGGTACCACGTACCGACATTTGGCGCCACATATATATATACACATATATAACACGTAGCGACTGCTGCAGCTGAAACTCACAGCAGCAGCAGCAGCCATGTAATTCTTCTCTAATTTCGGGGAAGCTTTCTCTCTCTCGTGTGGCGCGCCAGTTCAATGACGCAATTCGTTATATCCTTAAATAACATTCTCGTTAGTACTAACGCACGCGTGAATACTGGTGCACGCATGTATATATATGTACTATATACAGAATCGCAGTATGCGTATATAACGCACGTGCGTGTGCAGTACCTAAATGGACGTTATGTATAGTGGGCCGACGCGCAGGGCGATTTTATTAGCGGCACGCACTGCAATCATCATTTCGGCCTCTCGCGCGCGCGCTCGACTCCGCCGCGCTTTATTGCCACGAGAAAATTAATTACGCGGAATATCGATTATCGAAACGCGCGAGGATACTCGCACGTGGATATGTGTACCAGTATATGTATATATAAATGCACTAGTTGGGCTATTTCTATTCGTCACCGCTTAGCCGCGCTCGATTGATTTTGTTAATTTATTCATTCGCGACGCGTCGATAAAAGCCTCTATACCCCCTTCCCTCGTTACTCGACATTGCACGTGCGTCGAGGTACCATATGTATATATATCTATGTACTACACCAAAAACCAATTCGTATGTACGCAGGCGCGTACGAATTGCCAAGCGGACGATTTAGCGCAACGCGTAAACTTCATAATGGAAAAATAATAGCAGACGCGGGGAGGGAGGGAGGGAGGATGGCACGATGCTTTTTGCCGATGGGGTAGCGGATTGTCGCGCGTATCGTGTATAGCTATTGGTATGTATATATATATATATTTTTTTGGTGTAGGGTACGAGGGGATGAGCTTTTTCGTTTGGAATTACGCGCCCCCAGGTGATGCACTTGCTTTATGTTTGCGTGGGTTTTTATTGTGATACACGCAACATGCGTGCGCGTGCACGCGGCGGAAGGATATATATATATATATATATGTGAAAACGCATATTGCGAACATGATTTCCCTTCTATACATTCGATTGAAAAATTTTAACGTTGTCGCGCGTTAAATCGTATATATACAATATATATGCATTTCGCAAATGAAATACAAATAAATTATATTTAAAAATAATTATTTTTCGTTTATTTTTCGTTTTGTTTACCCTTTGAAAAAGCTTCAAAGATCATAAAGGTAAACGATTAATTAACTCAAATAAATATATACAGATCTGCGAAAATTATAGGAGATGTGAATATGTAGACATTTAAATGTATATATATATAATTAATATTACCGTTGATAAACAACGCGTTTGAAATATTAAAACAGTTTTGGGTATACGTGATATTAAAAAAATCTGCCAACCAATTTGAAAGTTCATCCGCAGCGCGTACACGACTTCTTTACGACTTGCGAACCTCGTTGCTGCAAAAGCAAACGAGTCAACGTTTATGCTATTTACTCTTCTTCCTCTCTCTCTCGTCTATTTTTTCTCTCCACCCCCTTCGTTCCAAGTTGTAATTAATATACGCGCTATACGCGTCCAAACAGTCGTCCTTCTAAGCGACGGCGATGGCGATGGCGGCGGCGGTGGTGGTGGTGGTGGCAATGTCGTGCCTTCATCGTTTGTCACTCTAATTAATGTCGGCCATTCGACATAAACACGATTAAAACGATCTGCAGGTCCTCGCGCACACGCCTATAGCCCCCAAAGGCCATAACTCATCGTATATATACATATATATACGCGCCCGCGCACGCCTGAAAGAGAACAAACCCACACATACCTATATATATATACACGCATACATATACACATATACACATATACATACATAAACGAACACTTGTCATCGATTTCGCCCAGAGATATTAGCATATCTCCTAATACAAATGATAAAAATCTGCTTTCTCTCTCTCTCTCTCTCTCTCTCTCTCTCTCTCTCTCTTTCTTTCTCTGCACGCGCACGTATATGTGCTCGTATATATATGTGTATATGCATGCACGCGTGGAAGTAAAATATACGAGGGCGCGTTTCTTCTTTCTCTTTCCTTCTCGGTCGACGTTTTTTTTCTTCTTCGTTTTATTGCGGAGTCGGGCACAAAGACGTCGTCGAGCAGTGCGCAGGTATGCTAAAACCGCTGTCGTGGCTTCCACGCGCCACACGTGCATGTATGTGTATATATGTGTGTGTATATATATATATATATATATATACATACATACAGCAGACGTACGTGGAGTAATGAATTTGCGAACTCGTATGCGCGCGCCTGCATTGGGAATAATTTTATTCGCGGCAAGCCCTGAATATGATGACTGTGGAATTGAATTTGATTGTATAGTTATATATATAATGCGTATGTGTGTGTGTGTATGTGTAAGAGCATGAGGATTACTATTATTGAGTGGGACAGAGGGGAATTTATGCGATAGGCAGTTATGATTAATGCCAAATTTAGGAGGATCAATATTTATGCCGCTTATTAAAATAAATAAATGGTGATTGGACGAAATTAATGTTGTTTGAGCGAGAGGTCGGGCGTAATTCGTTCGACAGAACGTTGTGTGCTGCGTCGCGGATGAAGAACTCTTCTGAGTATATATATATGTATGTGTGTATATATAGCCCATTTATAAAGCTATACTGCACTGTAAAATTGCATTTCCTCGTACAGAATGTTTTAATGCAATATTTGAGGGAACTTCAATAAAGAAAAACGAAAGAGTAAGGGAAACGCGAAATTTGAAAACACAACGAAAAATTTATACATAAAACATATATACTCGAAAAAATACTGTGAATATGAACCTTCGAAAATTTTCATCCAAAAATATATACACTTCCACACACTTTACCGAGAAAAATATATTCGCACATGCGAATTTCAATTCACTCGACGCGGTCTCGTACTTTTATTCTTTATTCAAACGAAATATTTTTCATCACACGTGCGCTATATATATATATATACCCTCACGCCACTTCCTCGCCGCATTATTTATTGCTTCATATTAAATCAAACTAAATCACGTTCCTCTCTCACTCTCGTTCTCCTACCTCCTCTAGACGCGAAAAAATTTTCATACGTCCCCGTCATTACCATATCCTCCCCACTCCTCACCCTTCCCTCGCTCACGCGCGCGTTGCGAATTGCGATCCTGTTTTTCTTCTACCATCGTGTCTTGTATATATATATATATACACACATACACAGAAATGTGGAATGTCGCTTTTTTCCAGCACTGCGCTGGTTAATTAACGATCGATTCTTCTTTTGCGGCGGCCGCGCTTCCTCACCTCCCTCTTCCTTATTTATGCGCGCGGCCGAAATTTTACTATGGGGGCGCAGCAGGCAAAAAGCCGCCGGCAGTAATAAATCGACAGACGCCTTGGAATTTCGGCCTGTCAGCCGCGCAGTGAAGCCGGGCCGAGTGACGATTGCAATGAGATGGAGTAGAGTATCTCGATGTAGTTGATCCAGTTCCCAGGGTATCGAAGAGAAAAATAGCTTGTTAATTAAAGGATAAAGGAGAGTGAGATATAGAGTTCAGGTCACTGTAGCAGATATATATATATATTTGAGATTTTTTTTTATAACAAAAAGATTACTTTATTCGAACCCGCGCAGTTTATATTAATAGAGAATAGCTAAAATAAAATATTGATGGAGTATACATTAGTTATAATATAAATTATATCCACTCTGTTAATGAACTTTGAATTTCTTTCTTTTCTCTTTATAAAAGGCTTTTCTCGGATATATTTAAGCTATATTAAATCCATGTCGTACCCATTGCCTTATTACAAAGAAAAATCAGATAAACTGCTGCTCTGATATTCTTATTACCTTTATAAAAATAATATCCTATAAAAGCTTTTATTCTTATCTATCTAAATTCATTTAATTAGTCGGCTTTTATACAATCTCATTTTATATTTAACCCAAGAAATTCCTTTTTTTACGTTTCATTCAGCTGGCAACTGCGGTTGCACAGTTTTATTTTTAAAAATTAATTAATATGTACGCTCATCCGCTTCACTAAAGTAACAAAAAAAGTTGTCGCTATCGAAGAAGTTAAGCTCCAAAACGACTGATAACAATAAAAAAAGAAACAATACAACTTGCATAAACTCCATCTTTCTCCCTCATATATATACATACACCGAAAGATTCACGAGGGTCCAGCCGAGTCGAATCGTCGTCGCTTCGGTATATTTCATTAAACAAAATCCAATAGAATCGAACTCTCCACACTATACCTAGTCGGCGCCATATATATACATACCCAAAACGTTCGTACAGCCATATAGTTTGAAATTCCCCGACGACGTATTTCACCTCGGTCTCGGCTCTCAGCTCGCTCTCACGTATATATATA
>JAWWEQ010000055.1:981611-1033761 GCA_035583055.1 Torymus tubicola | reverse complement strand
TGCATGTATAAATCGAGGGCCCGTATATGATTCGCGAGTAATATCTCTCGCGCCCTCGCCTCTGAGTATTATAAAAGAGAGCGAAAGCGAGAGAGGGGACTTTGCGTATATATATATATATGTGAATGGGGGCGCGATCGCGTGGGCCCCGATCGATAAAATATGTCGCGCGTTCAGCAACGCTATTTCACGCACACACACGTATACACATGGACGTGTGGCCATGGTCGCAAAATTTATGGAGGCGAGAAGCGAAGAGAGAGAGAGAGAAAAGGGGGACAGAAAGGTATATAGATCGGAAGAATGTTTAAGAGAGAGAGAAGAGAGGGCGGATCGTCGCAGAGACGCGCACGACTGTCGAGATTGCGCGATGTATAAACAATCGCTTTTAGGCCGAGTTGTTGTCGTCGAAGGAGAAAGTCCATGCCAAGGGAGAGAGAAGAATGGAGAGGTAGGGCAAGTGTTTTTCTTTTTCTTTTTTTGGAGGAGGAGGAGGAGGAGAAGGGGAAAAAGCGAAGGAAGAAGACGTTGCGAGGGGTGCGACGATAAAGTACGATCCGCGACTTTAATGGTTCATAAAATTATCGGGAGCCTGAGAGTGAGGGGAGAAGAGTAATCACGAGGCAGTAGAGAGAGTGCGAATTAATAGTACATGAGAGAGAGAGAGCGACGGCGTGAATTTTTAATACACTTTTTTTTACTGCTGTTCTTTAAGGTATTGTAAAATATATATCTAAAAGCTGATTGCATCGTTAGGTATATATACGGGACTATTAATGATTTTTAATGAACCTATAAATGCACTTTTTGCGATTGCTCGCATAGTCGAAAGCATTTATATATACATGTATATATCAAAGCATTGGGCATGACTCGTAACGGATAAATCAAATGTTATAAGACTTTTTTTTTATTTTTTAATAAAAATTCCTTATATCGCGGTGAAATTAATCATTGTTACGCCATAAAACTGATCCTGAAAGTTTGTATAAAAAGTTAAATGACACTGAAGATAATATCGGCGAGTGAGAGAGAGAGAGAGAGAGACCGTTACATGTGGCAATGATTGATCTATTACAGTACTTTAAGACGTCAGACAGTTATTTCGTTTGAACTGTTTCGCTCAAGTGCACCTGTAAAAGGCACCGAGCGAGGCCAATAAAACAACCGTCGTGACTTTAATGCGAAACTTTAAACCCATTTTCGTATTTATTTCAAATGACTTTATGTCTTCTACGTCAAATTGATCCTTTTTAATTTGCTAAGTGCTGTACGTGGTATTATAACTTTTTCATCAATTGATATATATATATATATATATATATATACCTATATATACATATTATATATATTACCCGATTCTTTTTTCTATAATTAATTAAACAGACATTTCACTGAAAGGTTATCATCGTATTGTATAAAAGTATGAAACCACTGATATCTTATTATATACAGTTCTAATTAATTATATGAAAATACTCTAAATTTTTCAAACCTCAACAATCACCCCTAAATGACACAGAATATCTCAACTCGACAAACCTACTTTCGAAATCGACAAAATCAGGCCACGCTTGATTCTCCTTGATCGCCCGATAATCGCTCGCGTAATCCTCTGGCGTACTTACTCTGCCGAAAAGCTCATTCGGCCGCAGAGAGGCGTGCGCATGTCAAGGCGACGATGCGCGCAAGCACAATGGGGTATATATATAGTACCGATCGACTATTCTCTCTCTCTAACGAGAAAAGCACTGCGGAGAGATTAACGTTCGCGCTTGCAATATGGGACACACAATGCCGCGACACGAGATATAGCATCTCTTACTTGTCCGCGTGAATTAATACTTATGCGTGTCGTATAATGTGCGAACGGGGGTTCATGAAAGTTTATGTGTTTGCAGCATGTGAGAGAGAGAGAGAGATAGAGAAAGCACTTAATAGCTTCGAACTCGAAGTCTTTGCTATGTTAACGATGTGTTGTGCGGACGGTTGGTCTAGTCGCTATAGCTTCTGATGTTTCATCAAATGGTGGTAAGCAAGAGAGAGACGAGGAGGTATTTCGGGTTCTCTAACTGTTGTTTGATGGTAATTAGGTGCAAGAGGCGGGGGAGTTCTTAAGATGGCTAATTGATGGGATTGTGTGACGGGTATGTCTTGAAGTAGCTCGAGCAATTGAGTATGTATGGGCAATTTAAAGGGGTTTATTGGAAAGATTAGTATTCTATAGGCATGTTTTATTCATTATAGAATCAATCGTTTGCGACCATTCTTAATGATGTTTAATCGTCCAATACCTTCGTTGATATTCGCATAATTTGTATAAGGTTTCAAGTTAAATTTGATACACTATATTACTGAGAGTAAAGAAGATATTTTACAACTTTAATATGTATTATCGTTAAGGAGGGTCATGTGTATCATGTGGGAGGTGAAGCTAGAGAACAATCGCCTGTATTTTTATACTTTAATAGTTTCTCTAATAAAATTTAGGTTTTTCAACTTTGTCTCTGCTGTTTTGGTAACGAATATTTACGTTCCAAGGCCACATAACCTCACTCTACCATAAGAGCCTATGTTTAAAACTCGATTTTCAAGAATCACTATTTCCAAAAAACAGTCGATAAAAAAAATTGAAAAAATTCATGTAATCCTGTTATAACTTAGGAAACAAAATATATAAAAATTTCAAATTATTGGCTGCATTTCGATGTAATCCCTGATCCTCCTTAAGAGCAGAATCAAAGAAAATTATTATAACGCAAACGCTTTGTAGGTAAAAGGCTATATTATTGAGATGCAAGGAATTAACTTATTATTATACCTCGTGTACTTCACCACCAGTTTACTTCTTAATAAATTATAAACACTTTGCGTAATAAATTGAAATGAAATAACCCAAGTGGAATTTCGCAACCCATTTTGGAAAATTTTACAGCTTTTCCTTTATCCCAAAGACAAATAGAGACGAATGTATATACATATATAGAAGCGCAAAATGCTTTTGTTTCAATAACTTTGAAGGAAATATTAGCTACCTTCTAGAGAGCAGCGGCTTTGTGCCGATTGTAAGGCGATTGTACAAATAAGAGTAATTTATCTTTGTAACATAAGGTATTCCTAATCGGCTTTACTTGAGTCTAATGATACCGCTGCCTTTTACGTCTCTCTATTATAGATATATCTAGAGGTTTTATCAAACTGATTTTACCTTGCCGAGCTCTGATATATATTATTAAGACATTTATTATACAATAAAATATTACATATTTTACAAACCCTTCGCTTTATCGTTTATTTCTCACGTATATCTCTTGAACTATTTTATCTCGATCTGTCAAATTTACGTTTTCATTTTCGAAGAACCATCACGTACAGGTAAACGTCCATATACATCGTGAAAAATGAAAACACTCCAATACAGTTTTCCCTTTAACTTTAAATCAAATCACCCCAGACTATATGTGAACACAAACGCATTGAATGACGTGCGACGCACAATCTCACGTATATAAAAATTTATTCAAAACAGAAAGAAAATTTCATCTCGCAACTCTTATCTTCTATATACACAGCACCGTTCCTCTGTTACCGTTCGCGCAACGTCCCACCTTTCTTTCCTCTTTTTGAAACGTGTCAATTTTTGCATACATCAAACGCACTATACGTTGCCGTCGTATATACACGCTCCTTCTCTCTCTCTCATCTTCCCACATTTCTTTCTTCACAACAAGCGAATGACTTCAGCGAACGAACTTCGCCGCAACTCCCCCCACCATCGTCCACCTGTCTTCTCCTTTCTCTTTCTTTCCAACTTCCTTCTCCTGCGCAGTTACTCTTCTGTAGAGAGAGAGAGAGAACGCTCGCTGCTACCGGACACACAGCAACGCGTTAACGCGGGCGCATTCTTTCGCGCGTATATATACTGTACATATATATATGTGTACACCAGCAACGCAGCGTCCAATGAACCTGTGGGCCCCGCGTGTGAGGGGAGAAAACCAGCAACGGGTATATATATATACATACGCATACGCGTTGCTGCGAAACGCTCAATTTGCTGCGAATTATATTCTCGGCAGCGGTGGATTTTTTGCACTTGAAAGCGGCGAGATGAGAGAGAGACAGAGAGAGAAGAAAGTGCGACCGCTGTTGGTCGCCATTGTGTGTACCACGTGAGAGTGGAGAGAGAGAGAGAGAGAAGAGGAAGAATTCGGGGGCAAGCTTTGTTGGCTCCAGCCGCAAATTGATGATTAGGGGTAATTGAAAGTTATCGAAATCCCGATTAAGCGGAATTTATTCGGAGGTAGGGACAAGTGGGACGCGAGGATTTTAAAACAGGTTTGCGAGTGAGTTTGGCGCATGAGTATATATACATATAAATTGATACATATATATAGATGCGTGCTGATGGGGTTACCAATATTTTTGAAAAATTATGAACTCCCCGAAAAAACTTTAATATACTTGCCGCACGGTAAAGTTAACGAGTATGTGTATCTCGCGTCGCAATCGAGTTTACGACTAACGTGACCGCATCGATCAGCTGGTTTTATTGGACGAGCTTTAATTAATCGAATGTTGATCGTGATTATTTATTAGCTGATTTTTGGTAGTGAAATGGGTATATTAAACTTATACAAAATTAGAATTTTACGCACGGTATGGTACGAGGATAAAAGTTGCAAGGTTTCTGAAACTTAAATGACATTTAGAAAGTATATATTCGACGAATAATCGTGAATTATAAAGTATAGTATAATATGCAAATGGACATAAATGTTAAAAACTCATTTACGCACGTACAGTTATATACAGTAGATTAAGATGAAAATAGAATATTCCGAAAATGAAATAATTTAAACATCTCGTATTTCAACCATTTTGGTGCATGTACTAAAAGATTGATCTCACCCATCTCGAGATAATATAAATTATTCCTTACCTCGCCTTACATCACTCGAAACGACTCTCTCTCTCTCTCTCTTATAGCCTCATTAAAATAAATTATCTTCCAAAAAGCGCCCTAAAAAAAGCCCACCCTGCTCTCTCTCTATATATATACACTACCACGTCGCTTTTGCACACACGCATATCCCCATATCTCACCGTAAACCACTATTATATATCTATTCTCCCAGCAGACTCTACTGCTCTCGTGCAACCTCGATCAATCACGAAATCACGCGAAATCCAACATCTAGACGCGTGCGTATATATATGTATCGTCACAGAATAGTGCACGCGCACGCTCTCACTCTCGCGCGCATTATCAAAATTAATTCCCTCCGCGCGCCGTCATTTTTCCCTTCCCTTCTCTCTCATGCGGCTCTCATCACCGTCAAGGGACTAATTCAAGCCTGTGCGTGACGGCCGTCTGCCTACATATATATATACAGTCGAAGACGTATATAGTAGTAGCAGTATAGAGCACACGCTAATTCACGCGCCACAACCTCGAGTTCCACCTCCTCGCCGCGCCGCAGTGTACGCAGTTGGTATAATATAAGGAGCTAGAGAGCGCGACTATATATGCCGCGAGTCAATCCGTCTTTGGGCTATGTATGTATGTAGGAGTAGTAGTACTCGTCCTCTCTTGGGCTTTGCGTCATGGCTTTGTATATTGATATTCCCGAGAATTACGCTAGTAGTAGTAGTAGAGAGAGAGAGAGAGATATCTCAAGAGGAGAGGAATTGTTGGTCAGATTTTGGGAAAGGGACGGGCAACCGCGGCATGGTGGTAGTGGTGGTAGGGGGTGAGGATACTTTGTGGAATCGCAGGGAAACTGCGATTAGGGTAATAAGAGAGAAGAGAGAAGAGAGAGAGTGAGTGTGCAGGATGATTAATGCGCGCGGATTCGTTTGCTAACGCTTACACGGTTGATGGCGGCAACGGCGCGGTGCGTAGTGGTGTGTAGTGGCGGGAAAAGCAGCCGCGGAAATGGTGAAAAGCTTTTGCGGTTTTAGCGTGGATTTGTCGTGAATTAGGACCTTGGTTGCGGCTTCGTTTTTTTTCATAGGTTTGATTTATTTGGTTCACGTTCCTTTTTTCTTCTGCTATTGGTATATAAGTGCTATAGTTTGCTAATAAAATTATGCTTTACGATGACTTTTTGAGAAAACATTTTGGCTATTAATTTATGTCATTGTATAGTTGTATTGAAATTTCTTTATTTTTAATTGAAATCAGAAAATGTTTATAATTAATCGAGATGATTTGGGGATAGATTTAATTTATCAATATAATGACACTTGAATAAATATAAATACAACTACAAAAATGAAAAATACGAATTATGATTTTCTTAAAATTACAAGTTATTCTACATTTTCATGTCACTTTAATATAAACTATTTTACCTCCGCATATACCTTATTCCTATATTTTACATCTACCACAGCACTTCCCTCACGCCAATCCTCATTTCCTCCCAACACCACGGTCCCATCGTCCTCTAATTCTATCTCACCGCGGCACCTCTCCTACGTCATTGAAACACAACGCACGCCGCGTTGCTTCCGCTTACAGATAAAACCACACACACGTGCAGCAACCTCCCTCATCCCTATATATAGATTGAATTTACCTCTTGCACTCGTCGTCCTCCCTCAACACCGTAAACACATCGTCACTTATAGGCCTTAACCATAGCCTTCTATCGTTGGCTACCGTCGTCGTCGTCGTCGTCGTCGTCGTTGTCGCAACACCGGCTGGCCGCGATGAATAAACAATTACCACCTACCACAATCAGATATCTCTCTCTTCCTCTCTCTTGCTCTCTGCAACCATCCACGACCACAGCGCGAAATAATCCTCGCAATTTGGAGCAAGGTCGAAGGCTCCAGGGATAATACCCAGTGGGCGAGAGGATCAATGACCGTTGGTGCGGTATACGCGGAGAGACCAATGCTGCTGCTACTACTACTGCTATACTATACGGCCAATCGTGATTGCGCGTACGCCGGCCTCTCCTTCGAGGAGCGAGAGAGGAGTACGCGAACGCGCACGCGTATATATATATATATATATATATACATACATACGTCTCTGGTAATCCCTCCGAGTACTCGGTACAGGAGCTCCGTGCTTGCACTCACGTGAATCTGTAGATGTGTGTGTGTATATATATATATGGTAGCTAGTGCTTTGCATCTTGCATGAAGCGTGCGCGATGATTTATTGATGAGAGAGGAGCTTCGCGGGATCATCGAATTGACTAATGCGTATACGCATGCGTTGTGTACGGTTTATACAGACACATACACACACACGCATGTGTGTATATATATAGAAGCAGTTTTAACCAGGGAACCGATTAATGCTTTATCGAGGCTGCAGCAGCCCGACGGTTCCGAGTTTTTTGCTTCGTCCGCGGAAGGCTGAGAGAAAAGAGAGAGAGAGAGAGGGAGGAGAAAATATAAGCGACAAGCAAACGCATACGTGTATATATATATATAGGAAGAGAAGTAACGCTCATACCTTCCTTATTCGGTGAGCGCCGGGGCATTTTTCAGAGGCGCTTTTTGCCCGTGATTTAATTGAGCGACGAGAGGATCGCTAAAGCAGAATGAGAGAGAGACAACCGTCCAGCAAGTTTTCCGCGGCGTATCTTCTCTTTTCTTTTTTTTTAACTTTCTGACGAGGTATAGAACCGCTCGCGTACACGCGCGCGCGGTCCGATTGCGGACAGCTATGAAATTGTCGAGTAATCGCGCGATTTAAACTGCACGGGGAGTTTATTAAAAGTGAATTTGTACGGGAGTTGCCGCATAGTGGACAGACGGTATAGGAGAGGAAAGGACCCCAGTGGGTAAACGAGTAATAAATTAAAGATTCTTATTTGACCCCCGCATTGAATTTCCAATGGGCATTCGGTCACTTCACTTTTGTTATAGCGTGCTCTGTATATATAACGCGCACGCACGTCCATATACACACGATTGCGATCGTTAGTATGCTAATGACGCGCGCACGCGCGGTGGTTGTTATTGAAATCCACGTGTATATATGACCTGTCACCTGTGTGTGTGTGTGTGTGTGTGTTATATATGAATATAAAATTAAAATACCACATAATATGTAAATACCGCGTAAATTTGCTTATAGCGACACAAACGCATCACTATATATATTTATATATATATATATATATATAGAGCATTAACTATAGCCTCGATTATATACATTATTTTCAATACAAAATCTTCCAAACCCTATATTATACATATATATATACACACACACACAGACAATCATTGTACAGCACTTGTATATACATATCGCGTCCATATAAGAACTTACTCGCAATAATACACAATATAACTCGTCGGCAAAGATTCCCGCAGCTTCTTGCGCGCACCGCTATATACAGTATATGTATATATATATATATACATATATAAAACATTGTCCTGCGAGCGCTGCATACACACACATATCTGTATAGAACCTCTCCCATAGATGCAAAGTAATAGAGCTGCCCTCGCATTCCCAGAAGCCTGCAGTATACACGCCGCACGCGAAGGAGAACTTTAATGGAATTCGCGCAGATTTACCGTGCACGCACTTTCTTCGAAACGTATATATATATATATTTTTCCGCTCTATGTGTATAAACTCACTTGCTTGAAACGTACGAGGCAATAAAGCAACCTTCTTTCTCTCTCTCTCTCTCTGTTGCGTTATATGAGCGCGTATAAGTATAAAACGTATGGCGTAGGTATATATACGCGTGTGCACCTGCTCTATACGCGCGCACGGGTATAACAAGCTACGCGCGCGGCTCCGCCTCGTGTACGATTGTCCTTACGTTCGCGTCATCGGACGAATTTATCGGCGTTAAAACAATGTAAAGAAGGAGGAGGAGGAAGAAGGAAGAGAGTGTAACAAGATGAGCTGTATTCTTTATGTTATACCTTAGATGATAATATACACACACACACACACACAACGTATAATAACTGCGTGCACGCGGAAATCAAAGTCACGTTGGTGTATTATACACGCAATTGTCGTCGTGTGAACGAACCTATTATATGTGTGAATCGTTAACATTTTTAACTGCAGCTACAGAAAGAATACTCGCACACACATACACACAGACTCGTATATGTATGTATATATCTATTCTCTATCCCTCACTGCATCTCTGCGCATGGCTAGCCATCACTCGTCATTCGTCTCGTATACCTACGCGCGTCCATAGCGGACTTCCGTTCGTCTGCGCGTGCATTCACGTATACTACGTGCGAGGCATCTTTCTCTCTCTCTCTCTCGTGCCGCGCGAATAATTCATACCGTACAACGTATAGCTACCGCAGTGGCTGGCAGCACACCCGCGCGATGAATTTTCGGGCGCTCCTTCCGGCCACAGTACACGTATGCAGGTGTGCAATCAAAACGCACGCGTGTATGTGTGTCTTAAATTGCCGTTAATGTCATGCTGGGACACGTGTTTTGCTGCTACGACGACGTTCGACGAATGATTAACGAGGAAGTTCTTTTTTTTAACGTGGTTATAAAGCTATGGAGATTATGGTCGGAAGAGAGAGAGATGTAGATAGGTAAATATGATAGAGAGGGAGAAAGAACCAAATTTGGTGTATATATATAGTATATATGTAGATACTGAATATTGATCGATGGGAAATGGGGTGTACGCGTGCGTGCGGATGTTTTCCCATGGAAACGGTTTTCTCGTGGCGGATGAATATGCAGTGTGATGAGCAATTTTTATGAAGCATCACGCCGAGTTTTGACTATTACGCGCGGCTTAAAAACTTTGCGCAGCTTTGGGATTTATGTCAATCAATTTTTGCGACGGGGTGAATTGCGGAAGCTTGGAAAAATGAAGTCGAAATGAAATTCGGTTGTTAGAACGTGTTTTCTTTTTTAATATATTTATATATATATTGTTTGATCGTTAGTTTTACCTTGTATACGTTTTTATCAAATTGCTCAATAAAATATTTGTGTAGTTTAGAAACAAACACGTAGCCGCTTGTTTGTATCGTTTATTTGAAAAATTGTTAGTGATGTAAATAAATACAATATACAAATCTGGGAAATAGAAAAAAATTTATTTACTTTGGATTGATGTCCAACTGTAATAATGTATTATATTTATTCATCGGCACGATATTTGTGTGTATACGTGAATTGTAAAAATGAAACATCAAAATTTAAAACTAGTATGTGAAATGACATTTTTCACTGTTCAACTTTCCATTTTTACGCTATTCTATTTAAATACTGCAAAAGATTTCCCAACATTTCACAGTCTTATGAATTTTATAAAAAATTTACAATATAGCTTTAGAATAACCGCTCAAAAATCACTCGTTTTATCGAATCCTCGCTATCTTTACGTCGAAATCTATATCCACCGCCAGACAAATAGCCTCTCACTCTTTCTCTCTCTCTCTCTCTTCCTCTCCCTCTCTCACTTCATTACAATATTTTCCAAGTCATAATCGCCGAGCGCGAATATCGAGTGGCTCGCAGCCTCTGGCGTATAAAACAGCGCATTGCACGTCGCTCGTATAATACCCACCGCACGCGAGCCATTTAATACGAGCCGTTCCCGAAATTTGGCACGCGTTTGCACAAGAGAGAGAAAGAGAGGGGGAGAGAGGATGGTAATTGGGATTTTTGTGCGCACATTCGGTCGTCCTCCTTTTACTTAACAGCTCGTTTAAACCTCCCTTTCCCAAAAAGCTTCGGTCGCTTTTTCGCGCGGCGAAAATAATGGAACGAGGCAAATGGCGCGCCCAAGCGCCGAAAGACGAGGAAGGGGAATGCGATCGTATCCTACCGGGTGGAACGACGCAATTTTCTCTTATAACGCGCATATAAATCTACATACCGTTCGCGAGATATAATGAAAAGTGATATATGCTGTATATATCAGCCCTGATGCGTCAGCATATAATGATAAGAAGAAGAAGATGCTTGCAAAGTCTTGGAACGAGCTTCGGCAAGGTGAGCTTAGTGGTCAAAGCACCGGACTGGGATTCCAGATTTGTGAATTCAAGCTCGATGTTGTCGCATATATATTTATCATGCCTCTTATTCATATTTTTAACTTCATCTAAATACTCATCATATTAAGCTCTAGTACGATATTCTATCTAATATTGATGCATGTTTTTTCTGCTACCAAAATCATTGATATAATGGTGATATAACTGTATAAACAATACCCATGGATTGGATAACTTTACAATTACAACTACAAGAAATGGACTACAACAAATTTTTGAAACATGAACATTTATTTAGAATCAATCACAATTACAAAAGGAATAAAAAGAACACCTCGAAAAAAATAGTTTTAATTATATACAAATAAGCATATGTAAATATCCGATTGCAGTGTCCAATATAACGAATCTGATAATTAAAATAAAATTCAGCAAGTGAATTTCAGAAAATGGTGAGCCCACAAAAATTTCTACGATTTAATTAATTATAAAAACGATATTTTAACAGTCAAAAAGGTATTAAAGTTTACAAACACACTATACTCAAATATATTGTAATCTCTTCAATACTCATGTATATTTTTGTCGCAGAAACAAACCTTTATGGGGTATAAAATGCTTACCAAAAAAAACATCGTATATAATGAAATTCCGTAAGCGCACTCGCGTCATGTGAAATAACACTCTAGTCTTTTTTTATAAATCAGAAATTCACTTTTCTGATGCATATCTCAGCAGCGAGCAACGTCGTACAGCTAAAGGGCAACGACTGCGAGAGCCAGTCGTCGTCGTCGTCGTCGTCGTCCTCGTCGCGCCTTATAATTCTCCTCCATTCTCTTCCTGGCTTCGTCTTCGTGTCTTCTTTGTTTCTCCTTTTCTTTTCCTCGGTGCGCGCTCCTTCGTAACTCTTTTTTTTCTCTCTCTCTCTGGCAACGCGTGTGTGCTCGCAGGTTTTCTTCCATATAACGTGTATACGTCTTGCGCGCGCGCGCGCACACGGTAATCTATATTTAATCTCGCGAGTTTATGAACGTCGCGTGATGTGTCTCCGCAGCGCGGTGTATCAAAACGGTTCTCTCTCTCTATAGTACTGGTAGTCTTCTCAACTGACAGTTCATTTTAAATTGCACTTGTGGTGTACCGATATTTTTTTTCTTTTTTTAATTTAACGTAAAGGATTTGCGTTTCAGCAAATATTATTTTTTAATTATACTATACGCGGGAATATTTCAAATTAATTTTATCATATATTAATTGAGGATATATTCAGTTTAATTGCAGATGTTTATTAAATCGTACCAAATTCGACTGAGAAGTTGTGCATAATAAATGTGCAGCTTTAGCATGGCGAACGAAAGAAAATGACGTAAAAATACGTTCAAAGAGTTTCGGAACCGGTTTACGTCACCAAGGTGACACCGCACCCTGCATCATCAATTGTTCGACATGCTACGTTGCGAATGGTTTACGGTATAAATGATAGCATTAATAATATTAATTCGTGATATCCAATGCTTATTGGTGTCATTAGGCAAATCGCGCGCGACACGAATACGCTCGATTAAAAAAAATTCTTCTTTAATTTCTTCAATTTATACTTATATATTTTTGTACATTTTTATACAGTTAAGCCTGTCATATTAACTTATAATTTCGACTATAATTCAAAATTAGTTATACAAATTTGTTGCGCATTATTAAAAAAATGTTAATAAATGGTTTTCGAAGTTTCTTTCGAAGCTAATCTTTCAAAAGACTTGTAAATGACTGTAGCATAGGTAATAAAAATACTCACGAGTGATAATTATTTTTACTTTACTAAATTTAGATTATTTGAAATAGTGGTTATCCAAATAGCCTAACAGCCTAAAACTTTGAGTTTTAATAGAATCACAGCCCTTTAATTTAGTACAAAGTTTCGATATGGCTTTATTGCACTCTTTCTCATCTCTAAACACCTTAATATTGCTGTCAGCAGAATCATTAGCAAAATAAAAAAATATGATTCGTTTAGTATTATATTGTTATGAGTATAACGATGACTTGTATATTTTCATTAATAAATAATTTAACATATCCTAGTAAAGATAAATATTCATTATTTCTAACTAATAAGTTCGTTAAAGAACCAAATGCAGCGTCGTCCATTCCATTCCCATCCATATATACCCACATCATTCGCTATATCACCCCGGCAACACCGCAGCGTGTGTCACCCAATCATCTACAGCAGCAGCAACCTCCTATATACTCTTTCACCTACTCGACCAACCCCACCCTCACCTTCTCATCATCACCGCGCGTCGTCCTCGTCATTGACGCATTCTCATCACTCGGGGATTCCAGGTGCGACACGTATACACACTCCCTCTCTCTCTGTACCTATATCACCTCTCTATCTCTCTACCTTGCGTTGCGACTGCAGCACGCATGAATCACGGCTGTGCTCTCGCACACGAGGCATCAATCGACCCGGGTGCGTAACAGACGAGCGGCCGCGAGCACGGCAATCGATCCTCTTGCAACCGAGAGTGAGAGAGACACACGACGCAGTCCTTTGTGAATTATATATCCTTGTGCGGTCGACAGAGAGAAAGAGAGAGAGAGAGAGAGGAAGCGAATGGTAGCAAAGGGAGGTGCGGGCAATTTTTTTCACTAATTGGGGCGGGGAGAGAGAGAAAGAGAGAGAGATGGAGTCAGTGCTTTGATACGAAGGTGAGGCCAGTGAGGGCTGTGATTTCTATGAGAATGGAGGGTAGTCGCGGGGGTTTCCGGTAGCCAGGATAATTTGTTGGCTGGTAATGGGGAGAGTTTTTGGGGTGCTAAAGACGAGATTGCTTTGTTTCGTTCTAATTTATTCGTCTGTCGATTTAATGGGAATAATAGGGTTGTTTAAGCAAGTAATGAGAACAGTTACGTTTTTTAAAACTCTTGCTGAGCTATAGGGTGTAAAAACACTTATTGGTTATCAATTGAGGTATATAAATTTATCAAATATTGTTGTTTACCTAAACATATAATATATGTATCGTTTTTTGTATGCGAATAGAATGTAATGTCTGAGAGTAGTAGATGGATACCTGAGTTGATAAACTATACTTTTGTGTCAATAATTTGTCCAGTCAAGAGGTTTTTGATTGGTAATAAAATAACTGCTATCAATACATCGAGCACGCATAATTTTTTACTTTTTTATAACTATTTATAAACTGAAAAAATTGTACAATAGTAATAATATTACGCGCTCATCGACTTAGCTCACAAGCACGCGTTCTTCCACAATATTCATCTCAAAAATCTGAGAATCAAATGCACCATTAAACAATAAAAAACATATCAAAGCACTGTACTATCACATATACCTAATTAATTTATGTCTCCCCCTACCTCATCTCCCTCTTCCTCTCTCTCTCTCTCTCTCTCTTTCTCTCTCTCTCTCTCTCTCTCTCTCTCTTTCTCTCTCTCTCTCTCTCTCTCTCTCTTTCAAAACAAACTATTCAACCCTACACTCCTGCCTACCTCCATTACCATCACGCCCATTATCCCTGCTACAAGAAAGGCCATCAGCCATAGGTCCCCTCCCCCTCCCCTTTCAAGCATCATCACCAAAAACATCCCTCACTGCTCGTAATTATATTTACATTCCCTATGGAACTGCATCGCCTTCGCCATCGCCAGCAGGACACGTCTGATTATCCCGTTGCCGTATACTCGTTTCGCCTCTCTATATATACATATACACACCGCATAGTGCAATCACTTTCCTCCCTCTTCCTCACCCCCTCGTCTACTCGCCGCTAACGACACTCGCGCCGTCGTCTACTCGCGGTGAAAACTCTCAGCGCAGTCTCTCTCTCTCTCTCTTTCTTTCTCCGACAGGGCAGCAGCAGCTTCGAGTACCAATTATTCAGGTCCACTGCCGTTGCCGCGGCAGGTAGGTATATAGTGAGGTGGGGAGGAAAAGGAAGGGGGGGAGCGGTTAGCTCCTGCGGACTGCCACCTCGTTACCAGCAAGCCCTTGCTCCCAGTGATGGCTTCCGGTATTATATATATGTATATATATAAATTTGAGTTATTTATAGACGCAGGAGGCCGCCCGTGCGCTGTGTGTGTGGCTATATATCCATATATATGTTGTGTAGTACCGCGTACACGAAGTATAGATCACGGGCCCTGTCGAAGAGACTGGATATATATACACACATGTATGCTTCCGTATACTAACACAAGTTGGCAAGCTCGTATAACGTTTCGCATATATATATATATATATAGTGTGCGGGGTACGAGCTAAGGATTGCCAGCGCTTACCGTTGACATCTTTTCGCGTGCAGGCGAGAAACGGGAGCGCAAGCACGCAAGTCCTTCTCCTCCACCTTCTGCTGCTGTCTTGTAAACGGCGGTATATAGGTGATAAAAATAAAGTCGCCTCGTAAAAGTATAGACCAACGATGTACGAGTAGTTGGTATAGGTATGTATATGTACAAAGAGAATCCTATCGCAAAGCTTGTATACAAGTTCGCATGCGTGTATGTGTGTATGTGAGTTGACTGATTGGTTCCCCTGCGACTGCTATATACGGGTGGGTTCTATAATTGTGCATTACCTTCTGCTTGACACGATGTTTAATGTACAGGGAAAATGATGTGCATTATATAGCTTTGTTTGAGAGGGATCGATGTAATGAGGAGGAAGAAGAAGGGCATAAAGCACGGAATTTACCGTGGGAGAGGGGGAGGAGGTTGGTCTTTCCAGCTGAACATTGTTTGTTTATGTGTATGTTTGTGTATATATATACACACGTGCGTGTATTTGGCAAGTTGATTTTGCTTCGTCATACGTTGTAATTGTAATAAGTTTGGCGGCCGTCCCTCGATTCTTGTCGTTACCACGTTAAGCACTGTACTATTATATACAGAAGATTGTAAATAATTTAATGCGTTAACAACGTTGTTATAATATTATAGCTGAAATTGATATCTATCTTAATATCAGTTCTATTATACAAGTATGCTGTAAACATCAAAATGTTTCATCAATTATGTATATATATAGTTACATCCGCTACAATAACCGAACAGGTATTTTCTCATAACAAGTTCTAGTATAATTTAAATATTTCAATTAGCATACTGATTAACTTACATTTAACAAATTAATTCGTCGATAGTTGAATTTTTTCAATATTGAAGTCAGATAATATCTATTAGATCTACTATAAAATATGTAGTTCATTTAACGGAAACTTATAATCTCATTATATTATTCATATTATACAGCGTAAAAAGTATCGGTAGTTGATACAAAAAAAAGAAAAAGAAAACAACGTAATACTGAAACAAAACAGTATCTCCTGTACATATCAGTTAAAAAAGTTAGACCATCTGGATACCAGAGAGTACATGAACACGCGTACTTTATACCCAGCTTCTCGCATACTTAGCCATACATATATACATCTATGTCCTTCCAGCTCCATTGGATGGTAGTGCTTCGGGTATATGCGTGTATATACGCGGCTGTAAGTGTATATAGATATATATATATAATACATAGCGAAGGGCCGAGGCGCACGCAACAAGTACGTTTACTTTGTCTAAGATGGACGTAAAATGCGTTCACCCCTGGCGCCCTGCCTCGTATATATCTCCCTCTCGAAAATGGGACCCCGGAGTCCCATACACGTCGGGGAAGCAAGCGAAAGAGAGAGAGAGGGAGGCTGCTACTGCATGGCCTATACGAGTATATATAATACCCGAGCGTAGGGGCGAGAAAGAGAGAGAGAGAGAAAGCACGGAAGGAGGCATGACGGAGTGCTTAATTCGCGCGAGTATAACCCCCTCGGCATGCGAGTGCGCACGTACACCTATATACATATATGTATATACATATATAGGAGAGAAACGAGGACAGTGTCTCGCACCCCCGCGGCGTCTAGCCGAATAAACATAAGAATGCCATTAGACGCGGCCGGGCGTGTAACACGTATATATATACTATATATGTATATACATATATACGCGCTTTTTTTGTAGACGTATATAGCACACACACACACACATACATACCAATTGTTTTTTCGACGAAATGGATGACGAGATGGTACGTGGCACTGTCGCGGCCTCGTTTTCTACAACGCGCCGACGAGAGCTGTAGTTTTGCGCGATGCACATTTGGCGTTCTCTCTTTCTCCCTCGTCTCTTCTTTTTTTTTTCTAACGTATCATCTGCTACCCTCGGGGTATACTAGAAGTGCGACGAGAGATTTTTACATGTTAGGTGAACATGCTCGAGTGAATGTAGGTATATACAAAGGTTTTGCCATTCATCATGGATAGAATACTATATAGTGAAATAAGGGCAGGGTGAAAAATGGCGAAAAATGTACATATGTGTATAAAGATATGGTAGAGTCTATGTTAAAATCAAGAGGGCAAGAAACAGATTTTCTTGAAAATGTTTTACTATTTATTTCGAATATTCCTGAATTTTTCAGATTTTTTGGACCCATACTTTTAGAAAAAACGTGTGTATAAGATATTTCATAAATTCTTCCCCAAATTTTCCAATATTACCAGATTTTTTAGAATGAGGTCAATTTTTTACTTCCCTGTGCAGTTTTTTTCTCTGTATTTATTTTTATATATAATTCGCTCGGTTAACTATAGTGCATCTCAGAAGTAAAAAGGTATATATCATTCTCCTACAGCCAGCACACACAAAATTTCTCATTTTATCACAATCTTAGATTATTTGCGTATGAAATCGAACGGCAAAGTTTACGTTGGAGAAATCCTCCACCTCCAACTCTAAACCTCTAATCGAATTAATAGAGCCATCAGCACTCGGCGAGCTCGCAAATGAAATTTCGAATCGCTCGCAAACTTCTTAGTCTCTCTCCCTCTCTCTCTCTCTATCCATCTATCTCTCCACCTACGCTTTATGCGGGGAACAACTGCCACATCTCTCTCGCTGTTTGCCTTCTTATTATCCCCCACGAGTAGATTAATTTCGCGCCATCGTGGGTCTCTCCACCTCCGCTTTCTCTCTCTCTCTCCGCGGGTAATTCATCGTCCTCCGTGTTACTGCGTGCTCGCGCGCGGTTCGTTATACTTACTCGGTGATAATTCAAAATTTCTTACGTTCATTATAGAGACGCGTGCGTTATGCGGTGCGGTAGCCTCTCGCGTCCTTCTACTACAGCTCTCTGGCATCAGCGCACTGGCGGCAAAGCGGCTTAGTAAGTTTCGAAATTACGAAATAGAAGGGGGCGAGAAGGGGAGGAAAGTGAGCGATGCCGCGCACGCGCGACGAATGCACGTGAAATGCAGTTGAAGTAAGAAGGTATAATGTTAGCCACCGACGACGTATAGGCAACTATACCACTACTACTACTACTACTACTACTACTACTACTACTATACTCTGCCGTTGGCGCTGTACCTCTAAGCTCTGGAGCAAAAGGCTTTGTCGAAATTGCAGGTATAGAACGGCAGGAGTTGAAGATAGGTCTCTCTCCTCGCTTGCCTTCGCCTCCTCGCTCGCTCGCGCGCGATGCTGTGCTCCAGGCCTTTGAATCTCCTGCTAAAGGCCAAGAGAGAGAGAGAGAGAGAGATGGATGGGAGAAACTAAGCAAACCGACGCAAGTGTGTGTGTGTGTGGGTGTGTGCAAGTGTACCTATGCACCCGAGCTTGCACACGCAAGCGCAAGGTCTCTTTCTCTCTTGCTCTCGCTTTAGCTATTTCCAGGATGAGAGACAGAGAGGGAGGAAGAGAGAGAGAGAGAGAGAGCTCGACGATGCGCGACCCCATAGTTTATAGAGTTTAACATCGCTCGAAGGGATGAAAGTACGAGATTGGCGGAATATATACAGGAAGACCACGAACTCGCTAATTACTGTGCCGGCTTGAGCTCTATACGTATATATATATATATGTACATGTATACGTACGAAAGGGTCTGTGTGTATATATGTGTGTGTACGCCCTCTCTCTCTCTCCCTACATGACGACCGCGAACGGGAGAGAAAATTATTAATTGAGTTTTGTGTCGCTCAGGACACGGAACGTTACTCGAGCCCCTTGATGCCTGGGATGTCCTGTTTGGGGACTGATAGGGTACCGCGGAACTGGACCGCGAATCTTCGATACAGTTCCGTTGTTATATTCGAAGCGTTGTTCTTGACAAAACTGTCATCGTTCATTTTTACTCCCTGTAGCAAAGTTTTGCGAGAGGACAAAAAAAATGTAAATCGTTGTTTATAAATTTATTTTTAATTTTTGTAAGAAACCAAAATCACTTTTTTTCTATTTGTTATATAAATGCTAAATCGAACATAACCTGATAGATTAATTTTTGGCACCTTCAATCAATCGTTATGATCTCTGTATATCACTCTATACAGTTAACAGAAATTACTGTTTAATTTCATTTGAAATTTGTATACTAAAATACACGAAATTCGCTAGAGTGTTTATATATATATATGTTTCTGCAAAATTTCACTTTCCCATCGGTAGAAATAATATTAGTTAATGAGCGATATATATATATATTTTGCGTATTTGACAGTAATTATGTACGAGTTAATGGCATCATGGAAGATTGGGGGGAGGGAGTGAAAATTGTACGTCACAACAGCTTTATTAATTTAATCAAATGACAGGCTTCGTTCGTAATGAATGATCGGTCGTTGATTTTGGCGTTCCCGAGTTCAAAGGTTGTGTACTTCGCTTTATTAATTAATTAGCGCTGCGTTTTGTCATATATATAGTTCGTCGCATGATTAATAACTCATGGGTTAAGTGAAATTAAACGTGCGTATAGCGATATAGTATATACCACGATGAATTCTGTTAATTAACTTTTTACGTCAAGTGTATATCACTATATATATATCTATGTGTACAAGTATAAGAGTACACCTTGGTGTCTTGTTTTCAAAAAATATGTATGAAAGACGCTCTTTAACTGCATTAACTGATGAAGCTCTCGAGGCGACGGCGGCAGTGGTAAATTAAATTCAATATAATTAGGAGGGTCGAGTGGCAAACTTATTTAAACGCATTAAAAAATAAGCTGCAACGAGCCGCAGGCGTGCTTCAAAATTCATTAGTTTAATATCACCTCGTTCTTTTCACGTATTATATATATGTATTATGTACATCCAAAACAAGAGCACTCAAGTTGAGTACTATACCATAGCATATATAATAATATGCGCACACTCGCTCTTATTCAATCTACTACTAACCGTATGCAAAAATTGGATCTGAGCACGTAAATATTTTCATACCAGCTGCAATCCCAACGAAGCACACATATATTAACAAATACCTCTATTCACACATTTCAAGGATTTACAAAGCCAGTCGTGGTTGCTCATCCCAAGGAAATTTTTCGCAAAGTGGCACAGCAAAATCCTATAGCTTTTCAAGCTTGCGCGTAGATGAAATTATGACCTTCCACACGGTAGCGTTATTTAGAAATGCAGCCTCCTCTGCTACTGCATTTCTCTCTCTTACGCGCTTACCGTCCACGCGCACGAACATACTTGGCCTAATTTTTTCTCACGTCAAAGTGTTGACTCGTTTTTCCAACCAGCGCGCGTGCAGAGACTAAGGCGATTACGCAAACGAGGGGGTGGCGTACACTCGCATTACTGTGTGCTATATAAACTTGCCCCTACTCAACGGTTTGACCTGACGCGAGAGAAAATGTTTGTCATATATATAGTTTTATATTTCGGGGTAAACGTAAAGGTGAATTTTTTTCGTGGGAAAAACTGAAGCGCAAGGTCTTGGGAATGGCTTCCTCCTGTAAGTCTGGACGCGTCGTATACGGTTGTTACCTTGACCGAGTGGCCGAGTGATACATTGGCGCGTGCTGCACTCGCGTGCTGCGCTGCTACTGCTGCTGGAGCGAAAGCGTGACGAACGCGGTTGAGGGATCATCGGATGGAAGTGCGCGGGTAGGTATATAGTGTATGATGCATTTGGGTTTTCGTGGATGGGGGAGTATATGTATAGGCGCAGGGAATATATACCGGCGTCACGCGGCTGGTAACCCGTTGGAACTAATGCTGTTAAGCGTGTCGGGCTGAGCTGATTTTCCGATATGGGTTTAGCGTTGTCCGTGAGAGAACAGGCAATGTGCTGGAGAGAAGAAGAATAGGGATGATTTTGGGTGGCAGCTAAATTGGTGAATGTCGATGTATATTCCTATCGAAGTAATTCGTGAAAAAAAATTACTGGCTGTTCATAGTATTTTGGTATAACTAGAATAGACATTTTTTATAGATTCTTTATATAAATAGAAAAATTCAATAAGGAAATATCAGATTGGACGAGTACGGAGAAATAAATTTGTGATATTAAATTTCACAAATTATAATGCTAGAGTTATCAATCTATTTTCTATATATAGTATAATCACACCTTTGTTTATAATAGTGGATTTTTATTAAATAAAACACAAAAGTCGAGCGACATTGTAAATTATATAGTAGAACCGTTTACTTTATAAAACTTTGATACGTCCAAGAGTTTAAATTCAAATAGCAACTCGATTAAAAAAGTTCAAACGTATATAGGAGAGCCTCGTTTTCCACAATCGGCTAGGAAAATCCGTTAACGTGGCACTGCACACGCGAGTCGAGCGAACCATCCGCATTGGTTAGAAAATCAATCGGCTATTGAACGAGAAATTTCAGACCACGCGCGGAGGCACAACATTTTTTCGGCATCGCTTGCAGAATTTCTCATCCATATGGACAGGGTTCGACGATGGAGGCAACGTCGACCGAATGTCAATAATGCCAATTGTAGATTTGACTGGTTTCGCGAAAAAATCTTTTCAATTATTTTACCTCTCTCTTTCTCGTTCGGTCTGTTCCCCACTATTCACGTATTCGCAAATCGTAACGTTAATTACAGAGACGTAACGCCGTTTTTTTTGCAAATCACTCAATTTTTTCTATTTTTTGGCGTTTTTTCAAAGAATATAATCCGTGAGGAAAAAAGCAATGCACTGATTGCTGTCATATATGTGCCAGTGTAACCTGCAAAATTAAAAAAAAAGGAATATAGAACATTGTATAATAAATCTAAACGAAGCTCTCAAACGGCTTATTTCCCAGTTACATTGTTTGTGAATCAGAGTTCTCTAAACCCTTATGATTAATTCCTTAATCACTACATTTACCCTTCTCAAGACAAAACGGCAGCTGTTCCCCTCGATATTGGCAAATTAGCATCATAACCCGATACCATAAATTTTCTCACGCCCAACAAACCCTCTCCTCATCTATACATATATATACACGCTTATATAACAGACCCTATCGTCCATATTAAAGCTCGCCTCGAATCAAGCTAGGATCGGAAAACCGCACCGTATCCAGGAACCATTTTCCCCGATACCTGCATATAAACTTCCTCTCTCTCTCTTTCTTGCCGGGCATTCACTCGTTGCAACGCTTGCAGAAAAATTCCGTTCGCGCGCGTGCCCTCGAGCTATACTAGCGGGTGGGGTATATATATATATACATACACATATATAGGTAGAACGCTCGTGAAAGCGTGACGAAATTACCTGGCGTGTGCGCGCGCCACCCCCGACGACGAAATTTTGCTCTGTCAGCCTAGAGCTACTGACCCACTCTCTTTCTCTTTCCCTCGTCTCGGTGAGAAGAGAGAGGTCAATAAATAAAGCTAGAACCCGATGAAATTTCTCGCAGTTGGACGGAAGAACCGTGAAATCGTTCGCTGCTGGTGGGCTACTGTGTGACCTCGTGTGCGACCAATGATCTGGGAAAGATGCGGCAGTTAGAGTTGGAAAGACGAAACTTAGACCGGGTGATTTACAGTGAGAAGTATAGTGGGTGATGAAGGCGCATGGTTGTCGTCAACAGCAGACGACTGACGCGTGGATGCAACTATGACGAATTGGTATACGTAGCTGAGTTTTTCTGGCTTCTATTGTCACGTTTTTATTGCCGTCGCGTGCGACTTGGATTTTCCACTGTGCGTAACGTACCCTGGTTACACAATTGACACGCGCCTCGCGGTCAAGGTTGTGTACTGGAGAAAGTGTGTAAGGTGGTTCTTTAGGCCCCCGTGTGGTGCATGCTCTATGGGTTACTGTGTGTTTGGGTCGGTTACTAACGTGCGGAATAGTGACAAGGTCGACAAGGTTTTGTCTTCTACGAAATATTCAGGACTTAAAAAACAAACCATCCGCGTGCTCTTTTATCTGATCAATGTTTTAGAAGGACGTAGATGGACATGAAGTTGAGGACTATGTTAGTTTGATTTTTGTTATTGAAAATTTTAAGTCGTTTTTAGTACACAAAAGGAACTTATTATAAGGACACAATGAACATAAAACGTTGAAAAACAATCATCGTTAATACAAATACCATCATTTTCATTTTTCTCTATTATTTATCTTATAAAATTGTATTTCGGTTAAAAAAAATTGAATAAAAGTTTCTTTTAGTACGTTATTTCTTTTTGTGCTACAATTTTTTTAGACTTGAACTACCGGTAGTGCAAATCCCACGTATAACTTCTACAAAAACGAACGTATCTAAAAAAAAATAGGGTAAAGGGTCGAAACAAAAATTACGCGTACCCAACCAATATCGTGTGCAAGCCTGCGTGCAATCGTGTTGTTTATCTTCTTTCCCCCGAGTTGCGTACAGAAAAAAAATGAGTCTGATTAGCGTGTGGGTTGCTCGCAAATATTTAGTAAACGCTGATAGATACAGCCTTTGATTTTGGAAACCCGTGAGATTGGTTGAAATCGATAGGGAGCAATAAGAGTTTTGCTTGCGTATCTGAATTTTGCTCGTTTTTCTTGCCTTGAATTTTGCTTTTCGTCTTTTAGAATACTTAATTACTTATATGAAATATAGATATTAAAATAAAATTAAAGAGTACAAGGTTTAATGTGAGTTTTTTTTTGATGTTTAAAAAATATCGATTCCTTCAAATATTACGTTAATTTAAATTATGTGTCTGTAAAATGATGAAATATACTAAACAAAAACCGTAGTTTTGATTTTTTTATGATGTTTTGTAAAAGTTTAGTTCAAATTATTGAATCAATGAACCGTTTCAAGGTTTTCAAATATATTACTTTTTCTAGACAAATTATTTGGTTTTCTAAAACAATGAAAACTAAATTTCCTATACAATACCTATGCATACAAAAAATATCTAATATTTCATTATGATTACAGACCGATTTCCCAACCTCACATAGTCACTATTTTCCAAATACGACATGTCCCACACAAAAAGTCAGCGCGGTGCATCACATCTCTCTTCACAATTGCACATCTCCCCCTACCACTGACTATACGCAAAGTCTTTATATCAAATATATAGCGCGTAAACCGAACCCCATATAGATTCTTTTAACTCTTCTGTGCGTATAATATCACGGTTCACAAACCTCTGAGCTTTAAAAACCACCTACTATACCGCACGCGTCCTCAAAAGAGAAAGAGAGGCATAGGGAGGAAGACAGAAAAAAAGACGAGAATGAACGACAGAGCCTTGGCAGAAGCGCGTTAAACTTAATGACGACTTTCGCGACGTATCGAGAAGCCATCCCGACGCTGCCCGGAAAACCGTCATCCACTCTACTTTCTTCTTGATAACCCGGGCAATCGAAGCATCCCCTCTCCTCGTTGCTGCTTTTCTTATATATATATATATATATATAGAATATACTCTGCTCGTCGCGTCGCCTCATTTGCTCTACGACGCTGTATAACGGGACCATCAAAAGAAATTACCGGGCGAGTCGTGATTCTCTCTCTTTCTCTCTCTCTCTCTCCTTCTCCCTCTATAGCAGCAACACCGCACCCGGCCTGCAATTTACGACGGCTCCTCTCGCGGCTGATTTACTTTATAGCGCGCGGTAGCGCCGCCGTACTCGCGAGAGCACACTTGAGTATCTCGCGACTGGTCGCCACTGTGTATATATACGTGTATATATACAGTGCAGAACGACGTCTAGATTTCGTGTATGGGTGTTACGCGTGCAAACGCGAGAGAGTTTCTGTATATATATATATAAAATGTACGTGCAACAGTGCGTGTATTAGGGTTGTAAAAAATTGAAGGGTGAGAGAGAGAGCTGACGTTGAGAGTGAGTCACGTTGCGAGTATAAGGAATAGGGACACGAATGACGGTATGGCCATGTATATATATGTATGTGTATGTATACGTGTGTAATGCACTGTTTTGCGAGAGTGGTTGTTACGCGAATTCGTGGCGCGCGATGGGGTCCTTTTAGGATGCTCGTATATATATATATATATATATATATAGACTCACTCGAATCTTGCGTCGGAGATCCGGTGTATATGGTGGGTTGTTTTATTCATAAACGCCTATATATATACATATAAGCGCGAAAACTTTATGGGTAAATTTCGTAATTTTCAGGGATGTAATTTTTTGAGAGTGAAGGGATATAATTAGGGAAACTTTGAGAGTTAAATCAATAGGAATGTTTGATTTTTAATTCAGTTTTGTATAAGTGTTGAATTTGAGAAACATACATGTATCTGTAGAAGCTTTCTAACGATAATTAAAAAAATTCCAAAGTAAGTACTACCTATATTAACAGTTCGTTTAAATTTCTCAGACATTAAGTTATTCAAGAAATTATATATTTGAATAAATTTATCAAAATAAAATTACAGGATATATAATGCCAAACTAAGATTTTGCGAACTGTATAAATCTTGTATATATATATATATAGTGTGTAGACCCACACACTTTACCTAAGTATACAGCTGGCGCCATCTCTTGAGAAACTTGTATGCGAACGTCAAACGTAAACAGTATAGTAACGAAAGTTCGTATACGAATCCATCTAACAGAATTAGTAACTTAGTAAAAGTTACAAAGTCCTTTTCCGATATAATCTCAGATATCTGTATGTGATTTTAGATAAAGTCAGTTTAAACTGGAAATTTGTAAATTTAAATATTCCCGCAACTTTATCGCAAAATTTAGAATGAAAATTTTATATATTCTTCGTTTAAATATAGCACGTTACACGAGATATACTTTGTTATTGACAATATCCAAGTATTTCTAACTCCAGACAATCTAAATGTTTATATTTTACTAAAGTATTGAACGTACCGTGTGTATAAACTTAAATCCATTTATAAAATAAAAAAGGTCGGTTTCAGTTATCATGATTTTGTATTATTTAGTATACCTCTAACTCTTGAAGAAAAAAAACGTTGTGAAGAACATAAACGCAAAACCATCCTTCGCGCATATAATAAGCAACCACTTCGAATGCTAAAGTAAACACCCGATTTCTCTCTCATTTTACGATTATTACAGCACGTGATGGTTCAATCGCAGCCCCAACATCCTCGCATCCCTCGAGTTTCTCCAAGTTAGAAAGTCGCATCGACAGCATAGTTTCTTTTCCGTTCCCACATATGTGTATCCTCTGCCAAGCATTTTTTTTACTCTCCCTTATACAACGTCTCACTCTTCGCCTTTACTCAATACACCCACGCACCGGCCGCTTATAGCTAACAAACGCGTGCCGCGGAGTAATAAACCGGAACCGTCGGATTTCGAAAGCCAGTAGCTCACGATGCAGCTCTCTTCCTCTCTCTGCTCTCATCGGCAGTTATTTACGAGGCCTACTCACAAGTGACCTCTTCCTCCTCCTTCTTCTTCTTCTTCTTTTTCAAAAAAATTGTCAGATTTACAGCCCTTCGTTGAAAAACCTTAGACCCGATTTTCCGGTCCGCATGGTCTGCCCATCCCTCAGGGAAAAAGCGTTTCTCGCGCGAGTATATATATATATATATATACATAGAGCGACTCTACTGACCGGGTTCGCGCGCGGCGTGACCCACTGGACACCCACGAATACGGTCAAGGCGAATGTGCTGAAGAACGAGAAGAAGGAAGAGACAATAGGGCGCCGCACGGGATTGTGTCAGTCGTGCCGCGCTGCTGGACCGATGGGCCTTTCGCGATTACGCCTGCTCGTTAAGACCCCCCTAACGACGACGACGACGATGGCGTCGTGCAGAGTTGTGCTCATCCTTTTCCATATACAGAGCCTTGCTGGAAAAACATGTACGCAGACGTCACGTAGAGTTGACCTGGCGGGGCGGCCGAGAGGATTAAAAGAAAGAGAGAAAAAAAAATATATCAAAAAGCAAGAGAGCCGCGAAAATCGAATGTTAACGCTTATACCTGTCAACAGACCCGTAATTTCGCGATCACACACGATTGACATGGGTATAAGGTGAGAGAAAGAAGGTGAAAGTGCGTATATAGAGGATTTTCGCGAGGTCGACGAGAGCCGCTTTTAGTCGTTGTAGTCAGGGTGCCGGGTAACTTTGGAGAGTGACGTTTTTATCTTAAGTAAGTCAGCGGGACGTTCGTTAAAGGCAGGAAGAATCATTGACGCGTTGTTTCGACTGTTTGGAAGAAACGTTGCATTGTAAGCGAAACTTTTGTAGCTATTATAAGCTGTGTCTTAAAATGGCCCTTTCTTGCTTCAAAAAAAGTTTCCTTTCAAAACATCTCTTATTGAGCTCTTTTATTTTGATTAAAAGTAAAGTTGCAAATATTTTAGATTCTATACATATTTTATTTCTATATTTTACAATTAAAAATAAAGTTTTTTACTGATCTTTATTATATTCAAGTTATAGCTATAAAACTATTAATATAAGCGCAAATATCAACTCAACTGACATTCACCTTTTATACTCGCAGTATAAAAAAACACCTGAATATAACTGTACTATACATCCTTAATTATATACAAGACATTTTAAAACAACCCACGAAACATCGAAAATACTTTAGAGAATTTGAAAATCGTATACCGCGTGTGGTACCTTTCCTATTCTTGCAAATAGCAATCGCGTGTACTAGTCACAAACGTATCTTCACACGTCGGGCAGTAACATACGCTAGCGTTACACGTATATACCCGAAAGATTTATCATCCATTGACCGAACAATCGTCGCGCTTCGCTTACCCGCTCGGCACAACATTGCGCACTTAATCCGCGAGTATACGAGCGTATATAACACTCATGGCTTCGCACTCTGAACAATGATCGGACGCAACCCATGCGCACGCGCGCGCGTGAGCTAAGTGATTTAAAAACACCTGTTCACCACACCACTGCTGCTGACGTCGTCGCACCTGTATATACGCTTATACGCGTCTGCACCATTAGGCCTCTTCGCATACGTAAATATATATATACCGGTATGCGAATCCCCCTTCAACATGGCTTTTATTAAATTGAAGCCCACGTTGGTGCCGCCGGCGCAGACTTAACGTTATGTTATACCTTTTTTTCCATCCCTTTCCCTTCCTATATATATATATATATATATATATATATATATATAGAGTGAGAGAGATCACAAAGGGATTTTAACTTTTTGCGAGCAATGTGCTCTTCGTATATATAGCTGCGCGATTTAATTACGAGGATGGCGCGCGATGGCAAGGGAAATATTTGCTGGCTACGTACGTGGGTATGATTAATTTGATTGATTTCCGCGTACATGGATGCGCGCCGCGACCGTATAGTATATGTATATATAGGTATAGTAGTCATTAAAAAAAAAAGATGATATAGACAGAAAGTGCAGGTATAGGTAAAGAGAAGAGAATCTTTTGAGCAACGTTAAGAGGATCTTTTGAGCGACTATGAAAATAGCTGTAAGGTTAATAAGCCAACTGGTATAGGTTGACTTTTTAGCGTGATTTTCTGAGGTACAGGTGTATGTGAAAGATTTCAATGACGGTATAACTAGAGATAAAAAAATATATATATATATGTATCCCGATATCATATTTCATTATACGATATGCTGCCTTCTTTTCGATATTTCAAAGCGAACGCACCGCACCTCTTAATCCGAGCGTCAAAGGAACTCTCCTCCGTGTATATCAACTCCATTCCATTAAACTGATTTCGCGTCCCGCGCGCGTGGTTCGCTATGTGTGTGTATATATATATATATATATATATATATATATATATATATATGAGTATGTTTTTGCCTTAAACAGATGCTCGTCTGATTTTAATCATGCGACATCGCGATTGCTTTGCTTGACGCAAAAAATGAATAAACATCGTGCTGATCAAAAGTCAGAGGCTATTTTGCAATACAAAAGATTATCTTATTCCAGTATAAATGAATAAATATAAGCAGTTGTAGTTAAATTATGATAAAATTAAATATAAATCATAAGAGTATATATGTATACGGTCGCAATACAATATATATTGAATAAGAAAAAATATGCACATTCGGAAATTTACTTAAAAAAGAAAAAAAAACAACCTCTAAGAAGAACCAAAGCAATTTAAAAGTCAGCTCTTAATATCTGGCAGAACACAACACAACAGAGCACAACAGCTCATAAAGAAAGCTATTTGTTTAGCTCGCGCATGATAAAATTCAAATTTTAATATCTCGAAAAATTTCTTAATGAAACTCTCTCCTGCATTCCGGAATATACCATCTCCCCGTGTAACCTTTGATAGGCTTCCCGATCCCTGTAATAAAAATGATTGCTGTTAATCGATGTAACGAGGCGAGCACGAGCCTAAAGAACGACGTCGACGTCTATATATGTACCACTGTTTTTGACCGTTCGACCGAAGAAAATTTAATTGCCTCAGCACAGACTTAGCGCCCCGCTCATAATTCTCCAATTTCTTTCCGCACCCGCTCGTCTTTTCTTCCTCAATGCCCTTTTTCTCTCTCCATCTCCCTTTCGACAAACTGTCACGCGCACAACGTATATATATATAAGAGGAGAAGGAGAGGCAAAGAGTGAGAAGCGAGGATTTCATTAAGTTTCACTCTTGAATTAGCAATTTAAAAACAGGCTTAGTGTCATCGAGGGAGAGCTGCGCGAAAAGTTTCAAACGAGGGGTGAAACTGTCGCGAAAAAATTTTCGGCGCAGATTCCAGTCGACCGTCCGCAGACGAATGGAATCCATCACGAGCATATCGATCGTTTCTTCTACTACCGATAAAACAACGAAGATGTATAATATACGTACTGTGAAAAAGACGAAAGATTATTCTTTCGATGTATATAATATATATACATCGCGAAAAATATTACTCATCCCGTTGCAAGTATGGTAAATGCAGGATGGGAGCGCAGGGCGCAAAGAGATGAACTTTATATTTGGTCGGTGCAACGAGGGAATTCATGCTTTATTAATGTGATTGTATTTTTTTAATTAAATTCGTGATTGATCGAACGCCACGTTGGCTTGACGGCTGAGCGATTTTGTTCGCAACGCTTGGTGCACATAGTATATATATATATGTACATATATAAGCGAACGGCTGACGCTTATATTCATAAGTGTTAATTATCGCTGAGCGAGCACATTGTTCCTCTGTGTGAAATTTATTCTTTTGTCAATTTTCGAGAGCGGATCAGTTCAAAACTGATTTTTATGCGAGATTCCGTTATTTTATTTGTGAAATCGAGCGTTAATGAGGCCGTTCATTGTTGAGTATAGATATATATATATAGATATAGTACTTTTCAGAGATTTAAATAAATAAATACATAAATTTAGACTTTGATGTATACGAATAATAATTTTCTTTTCAATATTAAAATGCGTTCAAACACTCATGGTTATTATATAGAATAAAATTTAATCGTAATTAAAATGAATCTCCAGCGTTAAAGTGAAATATCCATCACTAAAGACATTGCTAATTTTACTCAATGTATATATATATAATATAAAATTCTACAACGTTATATATACGAATTTCATATAATTTTAGGATGCCGGAGTATAAATGTTTGCATTCAATTTTCAGAATACACATATACGCGCGTATACCTTAAATCTACACGACCGACAGATCGATACTGCATAAAATCTGAATACATTAAGCTCATTCCTGATCACCGGATATATCTCTATATTATAAATACATTTTATGAAACATATTATGCAAAATGTCCAGATTACAAATTCAATATAACATATTGCGAATTAACCGTTTTCCCCGTAAAACATTCATCAAAATCAAACGCAGCACTTGCCATTTTCAACAAATTCATATGTATATATATATATTCTTTAATAAATAAAACCTACACTAAATCCCTACTTGTTTTATTATCAAAAATAGCAATCTACCCTTGCAATAAACTTCTCGAACCCCGAACATATACACCTCGTCAACCATCGTAGCTCCGAAATATTATATTCGCGCGCGTCCCCCCGTAATTGTTTCGCGATTCGTCGCGAATAACCCGTATATACTAAAAGTTCCCAACCGCTTCCCCTAATAAACCCATCCCTCCTCTACCTTCTCCTCTACTCGCGATAAAAAGAATCTATCCGTCTCTCGCAGCAGACTATATATATAGGAACGGGGGTGTCGTGTTTATGGCGCCTTAAAACGCCGAGGCCGTTAAAAGGGCGCGAGGTGCGGTGCATGAAGACCAAGCGAGAGCGCGAGAAATTGAGGGAAACAGCCAAAACTTACTCTCTCTCTCTCTCCTCGTCGCGTCTCCGTCATCCCCTATCTCCTCGGCCCTTTCATTCGGTAGCTCGCGCCCGCGTGCCCAACCTTGGGAATCTGCATATCACCCGGAAACTTAATAAACGCCCGGGAAATACGCGGCAAGTTGCGAGTTTATTTGACTCGACGCGCTAATCTGAGCGAACGCCGCCCACGGCGACTATCTCTGTATGTATGTGTGTGTGTGTGCCGTGCTGAAAACTTGATGCTTACACGCGAGGTGCCGGAGTATATAAGGAAGAAAGAGAGAGAGAGAGAGAAAGGCTTGAAGCAAGAGAATTTCAGCTGGTGGAATAGATGAGACGAGGCGAGGGAATGAGAGAAAGTGTAAGGGGAAGGAGAAGGGAGTTTCTTCGATTTATTTAGAGGAATTATGTAGATATATATCTCGACTGCACGCGCGTGAGGTTAGTTGAGGGAGAGAGAGAGAGAGAAAGGAAGACGTGCACCGGGGCTTTTAGCGTCAATGAAGCCTGCGAAGAGAGATCGCAATAGTGAGATTGTATAGTAGCGTTTAAAAGGGTTTAGATCTCTTTTTCGTTTATTCACTAATCAAGAGGAGAAAAGTCAAATGGAATGATTTATACTTGGGTTACATTAAAAAAAAATTTGATTATCAAAGTAAGGCGAAATTTTAATTAATCAGATGAAATTTTTAAAATGCTAATATTAAAGTCAATATTATGCTCGGAAGTATATGGAAGAAGTTTAATTTTAATAATTAAAAATCAAATTTTATAATTTTAAGAAAATTTACGGTTCACATAAAATTTTACATCCGGTGTATAATCGAGCAAAAATATATCAATTTCAATTAAGGTAAACTTATTCGTATAGACTACTTTTATCATTGAAACCAGATATAACGAGACAATGCAATTTTTCTGTTAAAATTAAAAAAAAATTTAATTATTAATTATTAACGCTTTCTATATTAAATTTCGAAATTTCACCGGCGTAAGACAGGAACGAAATGTTCGACCGCTAAATATATACCCCGGCTGGCAGAAGCGTGCATCAGCCGCGCAAGCGCGCGCGCGCAATTACTTAACAATATTAATCGCGGCAAAATATTCCTCGGCCGCCCAGAACCCATTACTCATATTACGCCTCGCGCTAACTCGCCCACAAGAAAACATCTTGTTTCTGTATTAGGAAAATCCAGCCTCCTCAATCATTGCGATTTTTCTCACCCGCGATATATAAGCCAACTCCCTTACGTTACTCGTTCACTCGCTCGCTTGTAAAATGCACCGAGTACAAACAAAAAAAAAGAATGAGAAAAAAAATGTGTATACTGCCAGCCGCGTGCGCAAGAACGTCAGGCTAGTTTGCATTTTAAACCGTCGTTCATAAATGCTCGAGCTCCGGTGTGTATCCTCCTCTAACCGAAGTCTCTCTCTCTCGCTCTCCTGCTTTTGCAAAGAGTGAAAGATGAAAAAAGAAAACTCGCGTATGTATAGATATACATATACACATACATGATGTAGTATAGGTACTAGCATCGGGAAGGGTAAAAGAACCAGAAAAAAGAGAAGAAGAAGGAAAGAGCGAAGGCAAGGCAAGCGTCGCGCGAAAAAGCGTAAACAAAAACAGCCCTATACAGCAACAGCAGCAGCAGCAGCGCGCGCGGAAAGAGATCGCCGAGGCTTATTAGAATAACTTAACCTTGGCGCGAGTGATCCTCATAAATCATCTTATCCGCTTGAATTTTAATTACATCGCGAGCTCGAAACCCCTCTATATATATACATACCCTCTACCTTTTACGACTTGTCAAAATGAAACGAGAGTGAAAGCTCGCGGCGACGAGTTCGATTTTAAACCGTACGCCCAGTGCGTATAGGTATATATATACGAATAACGCGAGAGGTAGCTGTAGAAATGATTATTACACGATATATAATTAACACTTTATGTGCCAACGCGTATGTAGTTGCAGGTATATGGTCGAAACGACGCAAGGATTGGTTAATTTCGATCGCCTCGACGATGCCCGTGTCGAACGTGGCGATCTGGTGTTGTATTATTATCGTTATACCTGTGCGTATACATATATACGTCGAAAGTAAAATCGAACCTTTTGGCCACGCGCCGATATATGTATTATATATTCTCTGATTTCTTTCGAATAAATAAATAAATAAATTGATTTTTCTGGCGACCCGTGAAATTGATAAAATCTCTCTCGTCGACCGTTTGTGTATTCTTCGTGATATTTCTAGAGTTTTATTGGCGATCAATCAAAAATTTTGATCGCTGCAATTTGCTTAGACATTTGTTTGCGCTCGCTTGTGCGGAGTATAATCAATCACTTCGACAGTAGTTGCCGATTTTTTACGCTAACTTGACAGAAAAACCTTCTTGAAAAAAAAAACTAATAGTAATATCTATACTAGAACGTTAAAATATATGAGATATATACAAGAAACTTGACTGGTTGTTTCTTGTTAGCCGGTTGGGTCTCAAATTTCAGGCACATATAAGACGCAGATTTCTGGGACTCCTGGCGACATCTTTTGTATCAGCGTAGAGTGAGGCGAGCAGATGTTTTACATCCTGCGTCTCTCCATATATACCATCATACACGCCGACTACTGACTAAAGTCGCTTCCGGAGGATTATTGCGTTTCATAAGGGCTTTCATTATTTATAAAAAAATTCCGATATAAACGTACCTAAAAGAAATACAGACTTTTTATATGCAACGTATTCAAGTCGAAGCAAAAAGATCTTAAACATATATCATTCGATATTTTATAAATACGTGCTTTCACGTCGTATTAAGCAATTTCCAATAATGCATAAACTTAACTTCTCAACAAGCCGCATATACTACTACCAAAACACTTTTAGAGCTCGTTAACAGAAGCAATATGTGCAACAGTTATATATATAAGCTTCCTAACGGCTTGCACGTACGCTATATACCCTTAATTTTTTCACACGCTTCTCACACGCCCAACGCAAAATCAGGAAATTTCTCAACAACACACACATACACATATACGTGTACGCGAATTTCCTGTCCGACTTTTCCACTCAACGTGCCTTTCTAATCCTGGCGTATACAACAGCGTCCGGTCCCTGCCGTCTCTCGTTCTCACGCAATATATATACCCTACACACACATACACACATACTCACAAAGAACAGTGTCCTTTACGCGTTCACGATCGTTCGCAAAAATTCGTACCGTTGCTCATGCAGCACTGCAAGCTGAATGAGGGTCCAGCTAGTATTAGCTATATATATATATATACGCATGGCAGCATGAGGCTCTTCGCCTCTCTCTGTCTCTCTCTCTTCTCTCTTCGTCGAAGTGTAAAACGAAACCCGTATGTCCAGTTAACTGGGCGTTGGCGCTCACTTATATATATCTACATGCATATATACATACATATATATACAGACAGATACGTGCGCAATATACGTTGCGAGCCTTATTTTTCTCGTCCGACAGCAACGGGTAATTTTGCCCTGAACGCGCCGCTCTCGGTTATAATATACGCGAGCGTATATAGATATACATAGTTAATATATATGTATATCCTTACCATATATATATATATATATATATATGTGTGTGTATATATGTGTAGAGCGAATTACCAGCCCAACGCGCGAGCGCGCGCGCACGAAAAAGAAGGAAACGCGATGCGTGTATGTGTATATAAACGCCTTGTCGCTGTAAATTTTATGCAAGCGGTCTAGTTAGCAAGGAGTGTACGTATATATGCTGTATATATATATAATTGATCGTACCTATCTAGAGTCGCGCCGAGAAGTATACGTATATACGCCTGTCGCGTCGTATTGCACGCTCATAGGCGGGAAAATGCGTTTGCGAATTCTTCGTATAAGAAGTTGAAGTGTATATATATGAAAATAGAAAAGTATATAGTGTAGGAGAGAAGATCAGAGGATATAATATATATTTCGAGTGTATGTATACTTCGGTCGTTGATGAATATTGAAAATGTTGTATTATAAATTTTTAATGTACTCTTTAAACTTCAATTACTATATTAAAATAATACGAAGATAAAATATTTAAATTGATTGACAATTTTCCTTTACATCTGTTAACAATCAAATCGTTCACGTATAGACGTTGCCTTAAATAATTCTGAACCATCAGTTCACTTTAATACCCGGAGAGCTGTCAATTCCTAAATAAGACTAATAAATTACTCTATACGAGACAAATAAAAAAAAAGAAAAATAAAAGAAAATCACCCTCAAACGCAGTAATTTATAGCCCTAATTCAGCCACAGTTCGAAAAGAACTGCTCCTCGTTAGTTACCCTGAATAGCCTTTTCGAAAATGCAAAAAATGCGCCTTATAGATATATATAGAGCTCAGTAGCGCGCATAAATGTCACTCCTTCCGGGAACCTCACGCAGCTCCTTCGTTCAATTGTCCCCCCCACATTACTTCTTCTTCTTCTTTTCATCCGCATGCATAGATCTATATACCGGGGCAATTTCGTAGTTTTGACTGAACGACAAAAAGCCCCAGCCCCCATTACCGCAGCTCAATAACGAAACATAGACATCTCTCTTTCCGCCCCCGTATACACAATATACATACTCACAGCAGGGACTGTGCGCCTCTTTCGCGCGAAAATTGAATCGTCGCACCTTTTCCTATATATATATGAAGTATATACACACACATACACACACAGAGGGCAGAGGCGCGCGGACGTAAGTTGACCGGAAAACTGCCGCAGAGGCTTTGTCGAAAAGACCGCCACCCGGGGTATTCTCACTCACATCTACCTATAACCTTATACACATACACTCAGACGGTCAGCGAGCCGTGTCATGCATGTGCACAGCTTATAACATTCCGCCTCCTCTCGCGCGATACATGTGCGCGCACCCCTCGTCTTTTTCAGCCTTGGCATACACCTCTATATATGTATGTATATTCTGTACCAGTATATATATATATACTATATATATATACGACGTCTCTCTCACACACTCACTAGATGCGCCCGCACGAATAGAAGGAAAATATTGGCCGAGCCTTTCAGCGCGCGTACAGGGGCCAAGAGGGTAAACACACCAGGGTGCACACCCGCTCTCTCTCTCTCTCTCTCTCTGTGCGCATTGTGTCGCGCGCGACGTTTTTCGGGAAAAGTCTTCTCTCTCAGGTATATACGGGTATACGTATACATATATATATGTATATTCGGGGGAAAAAGAGAGAGAGAGAGAGAGAGGTTCTTTCTTCAACGTGGAAAGACGTGGTAGCTACTGTTGTACACGCGCGCGCGCCCGCGCAAGTCTTTATATATTATACGCGCGTATATATCCTCGGCCCAGTGACCTTTCACGGCGCGCGCGTCGCTCGTTATAATATACACGGGACACGGGGCGGAGTTCCTGTACGAGAGAGATTCGACAGGAAAAATATTTGGCTTTTGCCTTGAGGCGTGCGTCTTTTTCCTATATATATATATATATACTTGTGCACACGCGTGCGCGCAGATGGAAACCAGCCGGAAAAACTGTATAGCATATATAACGCGAACGCCGCGTGACGAGGACAAAAGGTCGCGTGGGCGGCTGCGCATATATATAGGATAGAGGCACGCGTGTATACTCTTTCAGATATATATATAGATGTACAATAGAATAATATGTGACTTGATCCTGTTGCACTTCGCGGAATTGAGAGTTTCAATTTTTAATTGTTAACGCAGTCGGTGTGTGTGTGTGTGTGTGTATTTTCCGTTATTGGTTTCCTTTTGGGATAAATGGCGCAAAGGGAATGCGTACCGAGAAGGTGCAAATTTTATATCGGTGCACGTGCGGCTGTGGGATTTAGCTGGCGAGCTACACGTATATATGTATAGGTAGCTTATATATAGGGATGCATTATTTTCTTTGGAGGGTAGTAGTTCGGTGTACTTTCTGATTGAGGTTTAGAAAATTCATGGGCAGGCTAGCTACTGGTCGTAAGTGTAGTAGTGGGCGTTTTATTTCGGGATTTCGAAAAGGAAAGCTCGTAGAATGTGATTTGGTTTGCTTTGAGGGCAGTATACGACTGCAGTTTTTCGAATTGTATATAATATGAGGGTTCGTAATATTTTTTCGACGGTAGAGTGACAGAAGTTAAGGATTAACACAGTTTTAATTAGTTTTTTAAACCTTTATGGCAGCTGGAATTTTCAGCGAAGATAAGAATAAGACGAAAGATAAAAGTTATATAGAATTTTCATGTAAGACGGTATCTCTCGACACGTTTCACTATATGCAGCATTTATATATGCATAAATTTAGGTAATCTTTGCTCGATGTTGAATAATTTAATTGTGAGAAAGCCATTAAAATTAAAATAGTCTAATTCGCATTTTAAAGATTAGCTAATTTCTTACTTGAGAGAAAATATATATATTGGGTTTAATTTTATTGGATTAATTATATTGAACTGAGGAAATGTATTCCAGCGACTTATCCGAGTAATTATTCCAACTGAAATAGCGTAATTATCAACTTTTCCAAGAATCGCTGATCTACTGTCTCTCTCTCTCTCTCATTCTCGATCTTCTTAACTCTTATAAAATAAAACGAACTTATCGATTAATTGCCTTCGGTATATAAAAAGACAGAGGAAAAGAAAATAGAGTATAGATACGCTATACCGGATAAAACTTTATTTTAACTGCATGCTTTTAGAGTAACAATTAAAATAATCAATACTATTTACAAAAGCAAGTGGATGATAATAATTGTGACAGAAAAAAAAATTATCTTTGTAGAAACATGAATGTTTATAAAAAAAAAGCCATAAAAATATTTCAGACTACTGTAATACATAATTCTTATCTTAATATTTTTCTCGTGAAAAATATTGGATTTTATGCGCCCGCGGTCTTCGTGGGACACAAGTAGCCCCGCAGTTCATTGTTACCGAAATGACGTTACAAAAGACGCATCTGATAAAAAGGACGAGCGAGTCGCCGTTTCCTGGGCGCACGCGCGCACCAGTAGCAGCAACGCCGGCGGAAGGAACCGGCACAAAGAACCTCGGTGAAAGAAAGATTTCCCAAGGAAAGAGAGAGAGAGAGAGAGAAAGTACGAGATTAATTTTGTACGAAAACAATGTTGCGAATCCCAGCCGAAGAAAGCTCAGCACGGGATTCGATTCCCCGGCGTTTCCGCCCTCTCGCTCTCTCTCTCTCTCTGGACGTCGATAAAAAGCCATGAAACTTTTGCCTCGCATTGCTCAGCTCTCGTCCACCTACCTATCCCCCTCCCGCAACGGAAGAGCAAAACTTGCCGCTCTTATTTTCCCTCTCCTTCTTCCCTTCTTCCCCCCTCTCCCGCCCTCTATCTCTCTGCTCGCTGAACTTTAATTAAACCGTACCATCCTTTGCATTTATACGCGCTATTCATTGGCCGCTCGCGCGCGTCATGTAAAATAGATAAGCGCCCGGCGCCGGTGCCGACACCGCTCGCGGCTAAGCGCGCGAGTGCACGAATGAAGCGAGAGAGAGAGAGAGAGAGAGAGAGAGAGAGAGACGACAACTCGTCGTTCGACTGTAAAACAAGATGGATCATTTACATCTAAATTTGTTGAAGGAGAACGAGAGAGGGAGTAAAGAGTGGGAAAAATCGACTACTGTATGTTTACCTCGTTGATATGCGGCATACTGTCGTCGTTGACGTTTATGAGTATAATGAAGGAAGGGAAATTTTCACAATTAAGGAGACGACAACGACGATGATTTTATAGATCGTTTGGTATACATTATGAAGAAGCGATTTGATGAGTTCGGTGTGATTGAGGGGATGAATGAAAGATAGAGGGCGATGTATAATAAGGTTATGATAGAGATTTTAAATGCTTATGCATGAATGCGCGCGGATTGACTTTATGTGAGAGCTGTATAATACGCTCGAAGTTTTACGATCTTTTAAAACCATTGTTTATGAGTGTATAGATTGATGCTATGGGTTTGTATGCGATTGATAAGCAAGAGTAATTCTTTCCGAAGGTTGTTTAAAGTGTTATACTGATTTATTGCAGTCGTTCCAGAAAATAGATGAAAAATTGTGTAGGTAATAAATATAGTTAAAGTTTATATAAGGTATATGTTTATATATTTATTGCAGGAATTTTCAACTGCTTACTGACTTATTTATATTAAAACTATACCTACTGGTAATTTTAATCATACTTTGAATTAACATTTAGCATGCTATATTTAAATAACTAATTAAGCTTCTACATATACCGCATTACACGTGCCACATAATATTTCTTAAGTACATAATCTTATTCTATACTATTCGCCGCATAAATGATCAGTGAAGGCACTTGTATTTTTTGATACTAGTTTAATATACGCGCTTTTATATTAAGATTATTGAAACATAAACGTTACTTACATTATTATGTAGCTATATACATATACACGCTTGTGATAAATTTCGCTAGCGTCGAAAAAATCAACATTGTTACACGCTGCCGTGAAGTTTTGGAATCGTAAATACGAAATAAAATGCGATTCTACTAGGAAATTCCATTAGTTTTTTACGATATTCGCTGGATGTATTTTGATGAAAATTTATACCTACCTAAGTCGATGCCATTAAGATTTCCTTTATTATGATCTATGCTATCCTGCTATAAAATTATTATTACCTTATATTTTACAGCCCTTGTGATTAATGTACTATGTGTATTATAAAATTGCAAAAACAAAGATATTATTTTTATTTATTTAAGTAACATATCACTGTGAATCGTCTATATTTTTCAAAGATTATTACTGCGATTCCGAATAATTGCGAGAAATTTATTGTCAATGTATTTATATGTATTGGCAACTAAAATTTCAGAGAAATCCTGTATATATATAATGGATGAAACAACGCAAAATTTTATGAGCTTTTTATTAGCGATATTTTTCAATTGCCTTTTCCACATTTCCTTGCTATGGAATATCAATGAGCTTTTTATTGTTGAAAGTTTAGTGTTGATCAGCAATGGATCCATTAGAAGCGAATATTTATTTCGCATTTGCTTCCAATATATGTCACAGTCTCCTTATATTTTAATCGGTACGATCCTCTTTTAGTAATTCTTTGTATGTATAAAAGTTTTATTCCAGTTTGCATATCTATAGAAGTAAAGAATAATTTATTTCTTGCAGTTATAGATTATTATCAATCACGTTTCATTCACCTACAAAGAAAATTTAATACAAAACTGGGTTACATAAAGTTATTTATAAAACGTTTTACTTTTAGAAAATCTTATCATTCGAATAGCTTTTCATATTCATTAGTCAGTGGCAAAATGTTAAAACTTTTCCCCACTATACATACCAATGGCAGTAAAGGCAAGAGCAATATCTGATATTAAACGATAGAAAAAGCTATTTTCATTTCTTTTAATTAAAGCATTGAATGAAGCGAGTGCATTTCAGTTAATCAAGTGTTTTCCTATTTCGCCTTCAGGATGTCTGAATAAAGTTCACTTCCAATTAATAAAAAAGTTTCATATTATGCCACACTGCAGTTTCTGAATAAGAAAAGAAAAAATTTCTCTATATTAAGTTTTTCAAATCGGTTCTTTACCCCCTTACACCTTGATTCAAAAAATTTTTCCAAACCTCAAGACCTCACCCTAGAAGAATTTCGCACTCAACATTCCGTTTCCGAACGAAAACCATAAAAACAGCACATTACCAAAGGAGAAACCAGCAGCAGGGACAAAAAGACTCGGCGAACGAAAGAAAACAAAAGTAAAATAAAACAAAATAAACAACCAATAAAGATTCTGCGTCCGAAAGAGAAAAAGAAATCCTACCATGCAGCAGTAGCGGCAGCAGGCAAAGCGTATATAGCTATATACTCGTCGTCGCATAAAAATAACCACTTCCTCTAAAACACACCTCTCGCACCCCGAACGCATTAAAACGCGAGAAGACCTTGAGTCTCTCTTTCTCGACCCCCTTTTTCCCCCACGCCCCCCGTAAAAGAGCCCTTTTAACCCGAAAATAACCATTCGCCAGTTCCGCAGAACGAGACGAACAAAAAAAAATAGAGAGAGAGAGAGAGAAGAAGAAGAAACGCCTCGCGCGACGCGCTTATCTCTTCGAGCGCATCAGTCCACGCGGCCGCACTCTTCTTCTTCCTCCTTACGAACGCGCGCGCGCGCTTTCCGAATAATCCGCTCTTTATATACCACGCGGGAACGAAAGAGCCTGGCCTCTTGGCCCGAAGGAAAAGAGTTTGTATCGCCGCACAGCGTCGTCGTCGTCGTCGTCGTCGTCGCGTAGCAATGTGAAACTTCTCGAGGATAAAGCAAACATCGTGCTACAGTAGCAGCAACAGCAGCAGTGGCACTGGGACAAACAGCCGCACGCGAGAAAGCGCCGAGGCATTTTATGACCCTCACGAATTGCCTTTTCCTTCTACCACTTTTAACTTGATGTTTGCTCAGCCTTCATCTCTATTCCGACGAGCTCTCTTCTTTTTCTCTCTCTCTCTCTCTCTTTCCTCATCCCCCTATATATACTACCACACTCTCTCGCCATCTCTTGTCTTCCGTCTTCGTCTGTTTCTTTATCTGTGCACTACGCACTTAGATACGCTTTTTAACGCGGGCATGGAAGGAAGACACAGAGAACCGAAGAGATCACACGCGCACTCGTATATATAGTCAAAATCGATTGATTCTCTTCGTTGAGCGAACGCGCGTGCTTCTTTTATACGATTGTCCTTTGGAAGCGGCAAGGGATTACATAAAAGTATATATATATATATATATATATATATATATATATATATATATATATATACACGCACAGGCAGGCATCAGGTGGGGATAGAAAATCGCTTTGAAGTATATAGGAATTTTTATTACTCTGCGTAGCCATCGTGATGTCGTTTGATTCTTTCTTCACTTCTCTCTCTCTCTCTCTCACTCTTCTTTTTTATCTCTCTTATCGCGACCTAAAAAAATATCAGCTGTATTTCTTCGTTCCACACTTTACGAGAACGAAGTAGCGCGCGGCGCGTGCGCGCGCGCTTCGCAGCGTTTATGGATTCCATCGAGTCCAGGGCGGTTTGTCGCCACTTTGTGCTTTGCTCGCCGACTTATATAAGGCGACGTCGTCGTCGTCGGTGATCCTGTGTGACATAAAACTCGAAAGAATAGAGGAGAGAGAGAGAGAAGCGACTTTTTCTTCGCTCGCTCTACTCTTCTTTTTTTTTCTTATTCGGCGGCGCCGACGCTTTTTACTCCCTCTGACCGGACGTCGTGCGACAGAGAGTATAGTATATGAAACCTTATCTGGCGCACACATCATATTCGGCGGTAACGACTATATATATACGTGGACGACGACGACGACGACGGCGGCGGTAAGCGGTCTCTTTTATGAGTCTCTAATGAACTTTCAAGTAGACACTTCTCTTTGATAAAATGAAAGGGCTCTCGTCGTGTGCACTTGGAGGGAGAGTTGAGAAATATTAAAGAGCGCGAGTACGCGCGAAAGAAAAAAAAGGAGGAAGAAAAAATAATAATAACTAGCGCGCTCGTGGGATAGCGTCGGGATTATTGGTAGGAGTGTGAGGGGGAGTTGGAAAACGTACTTTATTTTTTTTTTTTTTTTTTTAATAAAAATTATACGAGGCGGTTTAGAGTACGATTCTCGAGGTCGACATATGTGCGGAGTTTATGGTTGGGGCCTAGGCAGCCGGCTCGAAAATGCTTAATAAACTGTTTATACTTACGTCGAATTTCCTAATCATACTTAATTTTTTTTCTCAACAAAATGGTTTATTACCTCTGAAAATTTTGAGAAAAAAGAAACGGTTACATGAGAAGTGCATTATTTAATTTTATGTATACAATAATAGCAACTTTTCTTAATTTTTAAAAAGCTGCTATTGATTGGTCAATCGATGATTTGCTTTTAAACGCAGCAAAAACTGTTCTAAGTACATCCGAAATAAACTAAAGTGCACCGTTAATATCTATTTATACATGTCTCCATCTGATCCAATAAATCGTGAATAAAAGCACCTTCACTGACGCTCAGAAAAAAAAAATTGATATTTCGGACAGATCAAACATTGATATATACACACATATACGCACACAATCCAAAGCATATACATTCTGCTCTTATTTACCACGAGCGAATCTGGCTCGGCTACTTTTGTTATCCAACACACATCATATGTACTCTAATATACGAGACCCCAAAATAACCGCATAAGTAGTACAAATCGTTCGATAACAATTTACCGCAGGCGTGTCGTCAAATTTCCTTTATATATCTATGTGTACTCACTCACTGCTGAGTAAATATAACGAACAAAACGGTATAGAAGAGCGATCACGCGGCTTTTCCACCCCTCCATATATAACAGTATAGCACTTTGCAACGTAACACGTTAATGCAAGATAAATAAAAAAAAAGAAACATAAGCATGCAATGAGCAATCACGTGCTCCGATTTCTCTTCGTGAGCAACGCAACGCTGCTGCTGTTACTTCTTCTTCTTCTTCTCGGATTACAGAGTCCACTCTAGCGCTAACAATGGAGCTTTTAAAAGCCACGTATGTGTGCGGCAATGTCGAATATTTGTCGTCGGAAGTCTCTTCCAAGTGCTCTCTCTATGTGTACAAAAACATATCATCGATCAGTCCTTCAAGGTCGACAATTTGACAAAAGTGAAGGCTTTCCAGTATAATATAGGTGACACTTGAGGCTTCGAATTCTTATAATAGTAGAGTCATGTTGAAAACAATGAGGGAAAAGTCACACAGTGAGTGGTTGTGTTATTATACGCTTGGGCTCAAATATTATCATCGCAGTGCTGCTTTCGCGAACACGACAGGAATTTAGTTAGAAAAATTCACTCTTGAATCGAACCTCCCTGCGTGCCGATTATTCCTCTCCTAAAAGATGGATACCCATTTTGACCCACAATGACATTATTTACGCCAACCATGGGAACACTTTTGAAATCCTTATATAGCACACACACACACACACAAACGGTAAAATTCCACAAATACTGTGACTTTTTGCTTCTTACGTGCGTATACGAGGCCCCATACCATGCATTCTTTCTCCTGTCAAAACAAAACGACCCTCCCGATGGACAATGTCGCAGCGCGAGATGTCCAACAACCAGACCTCCCTCAATATAATACAAGCACACACAAACACATACACACCTCAATGACGTGCCTTTTACCTGCGACACTTCACGACGTATATACATACAAACAACGACAATACGCGCGCCCACACGCATATCTATATAATACACACGCAGGGAGAGAGTGAGAGAGAGGGAGAGAAGACAGCTCCGGAAGACTTCCCACACCCACACGTATACATTATAAAATCCGCGAACGAAACTAACGCGTCTCTCCTTGTCCTTCAAGAGTTTTACCTTGTGTTCCTGATGCGTAAACAACACATGTATACATATATTATACGTCGCACAACTGTGGCACAGTGCGCGGTATGCGACTATATATATCCGCAAAACAAGATAGAAGAGCTGGGCTGATGCTATATAGCAGCGGAACTGATTACGCGGTGCGATAACGATAAATGAGTAATGGCTAACGAGCGAGCGCAGAGCGTCACGCGCGGCCCGCGCCCCGTACATATATATATGTATATATTATATACATGTGCACGCGGCGAAATTGAAACGAAGCGAGAGTATAACGAGAGAGGGAGGCGAGGGAGAGAGAAAGAGCGCAAGCGCGCGCGCGCGCGATGCTTAACTCTTGAATCGTAATTTACGGTAATAATGAGAACTTCCTCGCGCGCACAATGCGAGCAAAGCAGCCGCCGCTGCCACTGTATAGCGGCGATTTCACCCTGAACCTTTGCCGTGCGCAAATCTAATTAGTAATTATTACTATCGCCGGAGCAATTTCGCGAAGGAGGGAGTAAGAGAAAGAGAGAAAGAGAGAGAGAGAGAGAGAGGAAGGTGGCCAAGTTCTCGGAATGAAGTAAAGTCCGTGCGCTCCTCTTATTGCCCTCTGTAGTGTGTGTTGCCCGCACGCGCGCCTGTATGTATATACGTCTGGTTTATGCCTCTTCCTAGTACCTACGGAGATACGCGCACTTGCATCTCTGTTTGTGTGTATGTGTGTGTGTGAGAGAGAGAGAGAGAGAAAGGGAGAGGGAAAGAGAGAGAATGCGTTTGAATTTTCGTATATATGTTAGTGCGTATATATACGCGAACGATACAATGGGCGATCGTAAAAGGTATACGCGAATTTTCTCGCGCAAGTATTTTAGATTGAATGCTTCCTATATACCCCTTTGTAAGGAATCTCATGTGCTCTTTCGCTTTCGCGCGTATATATATATATATATATATATACATATGCGCGTTGTATAGTATCTTTAAGAGAAAAGAAACAGGAAAGAGAGAAAGAGAGAAAAAAAGGAAATGCGTATACGTATACAAGGGTAATTTTAAACTGTATATATACGTTTTTCTAAATCACTTTTTTTCTGAGTTACTTTGAACAGATGCACCTGCGCAAGATCAAAAGATTTATATACTCTGAACACGGTCGTCGTATCGGAAAGTAATTCTATGATCGCAGAAGAAAATTGGTTTTGCTGATTGGTTTCGGAGTATTTAAATTTAACGCCAGTAAAACTGTACTTACAGAGGAATACTTACGCAGGAGAATACTAAACCGATGTAGTGTAGCTAATTTAACTTACATCCTTTATAGATATACTCTTCTCCCTCTGAATAATGACATTTTTTAATAATTAAAGTTTACTAATATATTTTTTTTATGTTATTTAGGGTCGCCCTGTTTTTGCTCCCTTGTGGTGCTAATTGACAACGGAGGTCTGTGGTGTGCTGATAAACACAGCACATGTGTGAAACAATGATGCTTGTATCAATCGGTGAAGATCTGGAATTCAAACCCGACTTGACGAGTAATTAATTCCAGTCTTACCGATCGAACCACCGCTACAGACCTGTACCTTATAGGTTGGGCGAATCTATCGAGCAAAACCCGCAGTGGAATCGGTCTTTCGGTACTCATGCGCTCAGCGCAATCATTGTATTTAGTCGATCTGACCCACCGATCAGGTGCCTACGAGAGCTTCAACCACGAACCCCGGGCACCAGGTTCGCTCTTCGACATCGAAAAAATTCGGAAAACATTTTTAAGAAAATGCCTCCGAAAAATTTGCGCTGACGGCGAATCGAACCTAAGCCCTAAACGATGTTTGTTTTGGGAAGCAAGCACCTAAGATAATTTTACAAGGCATATACGAATTCAGACAAAACTAGATGATTATACAGTTTCATCAATCTTCCTTTGGTTGAAAACAAAAATAATATAATATATACATCCCATAGTTCAAAGAAGATAAAAAGTAGGGTATAAAACGGCTGATAAAAAGATTTGCTTTATTAAAACATAAATGGCGTTATAAAAATTCAATTTTATAACATCTGCACGCTCATAAAGAAACCTATAAAATAAAAATTTGTTACAAAAAAAAGAAAAAAATTTCACTTGCATTGCTCTTATTGCGTACTTTTATTTTTCTTTCGACACGTTGTTTTTCATAAAACTAATTTATAGAATATTTTTTTGTTACGTTATGCATCGATTTTACTGTGAAATAAATGGCAAAACCAAGTGTTTCGTATCTTTTTACATTTAATATTCGACATTTTGATAGTTTTCCTATATACTGAATATAGCCACAAATTCTTCATAAAAATAAAAAAAAATCCTGAATAGTTATAAACATTTATTGGAAAAACTTTTAATATACAAGAACAAACACCAAAATATGCTCCATATTAATATGGTGACATTGAAAAAGTGTTTGATTCCAATTTAAGAAATTAAATTATAAAATTGATTACGATGTATGACATGAATTACTGTGTTTTCTAGGTAGATATCGACACTTTTCGATTTAAAAAAATATATTTTGAAAAATAGCCTGTCCACTTGATTCTATTATATTCTAACATTTATAAACCATGTATGATTTCTCAAATCGCAACGAATTTATTTTCATATATATATATATATATATATATATATTTTTATTTGAATTGTCAAAGGTCCATCAAATAAAGACAAAATACAAATAAAATTATTGTATTTGCCTCTTTATCGAGTATAAATAAAATAAAGCAATTTTCTCGCCTTGCCCGATGCGAATCTTATAAAAATAAAATCGAATAATAAAACAAAATCAACAGCCTCGGCAAATATCACAATAAAATTATTTTCTCCCTAAGCCGGGAAAATTCTCTTCGCATCAACAACAATCTTGGCAACTGTCTAAACAAGAGCCATGCGATGACCCTGTGAAATAAAAACGCCCGTTGCCCATTGATGATGACCGATGGCAACGAGACGAGCCTAAAGTCCAACGTCAACATCGGAAAAGGGTTAACGAAGTTTGCTTGTCGTCTATCCTTTTATTTGAGCAACGCGCGCGACTCGCTCGTGCCTTTGTACCCTAGAAAATTTCTTTAATGTCTTAAGTATATCGCTACAGCCGGGAGCTTTGTATCTGCTCACGTGCACGAGAGAATACAATAATATAAAAGCCCATATAGTAAACGCAGAAGCGACGACTATCGAGCGTCAGCTTTTCCATTCAGGAGCACTTAACGGCAATCTCTTCTTCCTTCTCTCTCTCTCTCTCTCCCTCTCTCTATTCGTCCTTCAAACTTGTTAGCTCTGAGCGCCGGCGCGAAGACGGGAACAACGTCTATATAGATCTATATATACATAATAATAATAAAGTCAGCATCTTTGGAAAAAAACGAAATCCCTTCTCTGACCCTGCGGCGGTGAAATCCCTTCATACGACGGGTAAACAGAAAATTACTTTGCACAGTGCTCTCTCTCTCTCTCGCTCGTGGTGTGAATTGTCTCCTGAATCACGAGCGGGTGAGATCCTGAGCAAACAAGGGACTATTTTCATGCCTCTCTCTCACTTATTCTCTTTCTCTGTTACACTCTGTATCTTTCTAGGGCACAACGTAGAGAGCCTTGGCTCGCTGTCCCAAGCTGTGTAAATAACAGCAATAGCGATTTTATTTCGGTGTGGTGCGCGCGCAGAAAAGCCAAGCGACTGGGGTATATATATATATATATCCTGGGCATTATACGAAGCCGGTGCACAGAGCGCCGCTCGAAAATCGCTGGCCAAAAAGGAGGATATAGAAATAAGAGAGAGAGACTGAGAGAAGAGAGAAGTGCATCGAGAAAGAGAGAGAGAGAGAGAGAGAGAGGAGGAAGGGAGAAATGGAGAAAGGATAAGCCGGCGGGGTCTTCCTTCCTTAAAAATACTCGCCTTGCTGGCTATTGTCGTCCAGGGTAGTTGGAGAGCGAGGAGACTGCACTGTGTGATCCCCGAGGAATCATGACGAAAAAATAAGGATTTGAGGGGTAAGGATAAGAGACGGGCAAACAGGCTTTGAAAGACAGTTCGACGGACGATAAATATGTCACCGACGAGAAGGATATATAAATTTTGTTTATTTAAGACTTGGGTGGAAGTACGCGCATGAGCTCCCTTTCATGTTCTATTGTATAGGAAAAGAGCTGCGCTTATCGGAACGCCTCTTTTGCGGTGATTTAAAGATGGTTTTGTTACTTAGCAAATAATAGACTGATTTATGCATATATTTGTACGTAGATTATAGTTCTGCGTATTGAACTGTTTAGAACACATAATCAGTTATTTGACCGGTGATTAGTTATAATTCAACCACTTGATTTATGAAATATTAGTTCTTTGAGAGCATACTCTATACACTTTTATTATTATAAGTGCAATCAGAGCTCTATTAGTCATCGAGAATTTAATAGTCAATTAATTCATGAATTATCGAATGATGTGCAGTTGTTGCTAAATTTAGCTTCTAATAAATCATATGAATATCAAGAATATAAATGAGTTTTTCCACTATTTATTTCCCTTTTACGTTGACGAAATAATTAAAAATTTTTTTTTTAAGGCACACTCATCTGCAAAACTTTTTCTTGTTCTTTACCCCGTCTTGGTTAAATCTTGAAAAAAAGACATTTTAGTATAATAAATCAGATAATTTTTTTTAAAATCTATATAAGAAACTAACTTTATATCTCAAAAGTATACATAAAAAACAACATTTTACCATCTCCAGGGCTCCTATAATTTGATGTATAAGTCTGTAATAACCACAGTATTGAAGCATTAATTTTTGTTTAACACCTCAGGGCATGTTGCGCTAGTCTGGAACACTTTTACCAAATGAACCAGAAAGTGAAGAGCATCTTATTTATATATATTTACACAGAATAAGTGAAGCAAATATTGAAAAGGTTGAATTTTTCAATTAATATACATAATATCTATAATTTTTTAATAATTTCTCTAATTTTTTCACATATTTTCATATGTACCATTTTATTGGAGGTCTATTTCCAAAATCTGCTCCACTCATTTTGTATAAATATGTATCAGAACTATCTTCCCAAAATTCTGATTTAAATGGTTGAAGCATTCCAGAGCAGTGCTACGTTCCCTACCGGAAAATTATTAAAAAATTAATTCTCAGATAATTGAAATTAAAGTTTGCAAACAGTTTTTGTATACTTATCTCCTCCACTGTGTTTATTATTATGTTGTGTTCAATCAAATCATAACAATGTTTATAGAGAAGTTACAGCTGCAAAATTAAAGAAAAAACACCACTATTAATAAATGTAGTATCTAGTCCTTATCTAGTGCAAATATACATGAAATACTTATTTTTTTCATCAAATCAAAGTTTTTTTATTTGATCTCAAGTGAAACAATGATTTTATGAATATCTAACCAAATTACAGTGATTTAAATGTGATTTAGTGATAATGTTTGATCCAAATAAATTAATTTTAAAAACTGACTGATTTAAATGTGCACCACTGAAGTTTCTGCAACAGTTTCACACCTGTTACTCAAAATTTTATTGATTTTGTCATAATTGCTGTGTGATACTGGCTGTGGTAAATCCATATATAAGTCGACAACAAGTAGATAATCCAGCATGTCCTAGTCCAGGTGCACGTAAAGCCAATACAGATCTCCTATTGACTTTATAAACATTTGCTTGTGATCCCGCAACATCTTGTCATCACATGAATAACTGTTGTATTTTTTTGGCACTCTTTGCATATTTTTGCAATCTTGAAACCAAGTCCTCCCGTATCAACTTCAGAAAATTTGAGTTTTCAGCATATAACCTTCTCCAATGCAGTGAATAAAATACTAATATCAATTATTCTAAGAATTGTTGCACTTGTTTCAATTTCAACATCTTTCACTTTTCCACTGGAGGGGCTTTTGAGTTCTTTTAGTGGTGGTTGGTCTTCTCCAGTTTGTTTATTTCCACAAAACTCCTTTTTCCTTTTTGGAGCTCTTCCCCATTGATATTTTTTGCCCCAACTACCAGGTGCTTTGTTTTGATTTTCCTTTCTTGCCATAACTACCTAATATAAATACTATTTATATAATAACTATTTATATATATATATGGGATGATTCATGTTAACTGGACACCTCAAAATTTTAAAATCGTTCAAACCCTGATAATTTTTTTCAAAATTGCCTCAAAAACACATAAAAGAATTTTTAGCATAAAATATTGTAATGTTCAAAAGTTATAAACAAATGAAAAATTGCAAATTTTTAATTTTTTAGCATTTTGGCAATTTTCATAATTTTTTAACTCAAAAACTTGAAACTTTTTGTGTAGCACATTGAATGGGAAAAAGTTGGCAAATTGCAAATAGAATTGGATAACATTTTTGTTAGATCGATGTCATCAATTTTTATATTGGACAGTTGACAGCATACCTGTCAAAAACAGTCTGAGTAGTTTCGACAAGTTTGAAATTTGTCATATTTCACCAAAAACTAAGTTGTAGTAAAACCTTGAAAATAAGAGGTTGATGAGATTGGGATCATAATTTTTGAAAAAGCTGTGTACATTTAAATTACTTGAAAATACTAAAAAAATGGTTAAATAAGGGCTAAGCATGGGCCTGTCAAAGAGCGAAGGTCTTTTAAACAACTATAAATGTATAACCTATTTTTTTTGCATAAAATGTATAAAATATTTTTGTTCTAACTGCCTTTTTAACAGAATTATCACCTCCATTAAATAATTTAATTTATAATGACAACTATTATAATAAGGATTAACATGAAATTAATCAAAACAAGCATTGCAGAGTTTATATGTAAATTGCACTTTTTCTCCTTGTCATAACTTTATTGTTAAAATTTGCTGCTCAAACTCATTTCCAGGTCTCTATTTTATAACCTATATTATTCCTAAACTCATAAAAATATCTTATCAAAGAATGTCATGAAAATGCTTAATAATTTCATTATTCAATGCAGTTGCTTAGAACTGCAAGCAATTAACGTACATTTTCATTGTCACTCAATCCAATATATATTATTTATGTAATATAACACTCTGCATTAGTTTGAAATATTAGTTGCTT
>JAWWEQ010000055.1:872524-973220 GCA_035583055.1 Torymus tubicola | reverse complement strand
CTACGATTAGTAGAGCAGTATAGTAAATTTTACTAGATATTTTCTGAAATTTTCATAAGATATTTCTCTCCGTGTATTAAAAAGTCCTCGTTGATAGTGCTTCTAAAATTTAAATATACTTTTTAAAATCAATTATATTTTCTATTGATGTGATACATTTTTCAATAAAAAACGTAGTATGTTAAAAAAATACCACTGTGTGTACAACTAAATGATTTCAACACTTCGCAATAAACCATGTTATTATCTCATATTATAGGTCACAATGACTCTCAATCCTATACAATAACAAGATCACTTGCCTATCGATACATCAACAAGTTTCCTTATCTCTACCTCATTTCAGCCGATACCATTATACCTCCCAATATCCACGAAACTTGATAATAACGATAAGCTGACTTAATACTCCCTATACCATCACCCACACTAAACTACACGAAATATTTCCACCCTTTAAAAAATCAATCATTCGTGCTCATTGTCCACTATGTGTACACAAAACCAACGGCAATAAAATATTTAACTCGAATAGCGTGGAAAAAGGCTCACGCACGCGCGAGAAACCAAAAAAAAAAAGAAAGAAGAAAAAAATCACGCGTTCGCTTTTTACTGGATGTCACGGGACGCGCACGCATGTGTCCAGCTGACACGTTGAGCTGTTGCTGCTGCTGCTGGCGCTCAAAAGTGCTCGCTGAATTACGATTCGACAGGATTTAAATGAAGCTCGGTGCTTTATTTGACTGCTGAAAAGTGAAACGCGACTAACTCAATTCGCTCCCTCGCTTATATATATATGTATACACATACGTATATATATATGGAGCCAGTGAAATGCGACGACGGATTGTCATGATGAAGCCCGAAACCCCCTTGGCCTCTTTCGCGCCGCGCCAGCGGAAATTGCAATAGGCGGCGCAAGCGAACGAGCGCTGATAATGAGAAAGAAGATTTGCGACGGGGGAGCAGCAACAGTGCCGGTACAACGAAAAATTTCTCTCACTCTTTCTCTCACTTCTTTCGTACTCATGGCAAGAGGAGACGAGTGCGGCGAGCCATAGTGAGAGGAAAAAAAAATTAACACAAAGAGAAAAGTACACCAGAGAGAGAGAGAGAGAGAGAGAGAGGCGCGTCTTTTACACCCGGACCAGAGATATTATTGGTTCCGGGCTGTGCGGCTCTCTTTCTCTCTTTCTGTCTCCCTCCACCCTACCTCGTTCTCTCGCGTATTACGCGCGAGACGTGTGTAATTGCAGGTTCGGCGAGCAAGTGTTCTGGACGAGCGGGATGAAAATGGGCTTCTCGCGAGTATATAGCGTATAATGTTCAAGCTGTGTGCTCGGCTGTTTCGGCGCGTGAAAGAGAATTTCTGGTTGGCGATGGCCGAAGAGAAGGAAGGAATATAAGCACTACGTTAAAATTTTGAAGCGATACAGGGTTGCGTGTGCAACTATATATACATATGTATGCATGTGCTGACTTCTCTTTTTATAATTTAACGCGAAGTTATCTTTCTCTATCCGACTTCAATCCTCTCTCTCTCTCTCTCTCTCTCTCTCGGTCTTTCTGTTACGAGCACATACATGTGCACAATATACATATATATATAAACACACATACGGTGGTTTTGGATTGTAGGTATATCGGCAAAGTGTATGTGTATTATATATAATACATACATATATATACACTGGCATACACAGGCAGAAGTTCACCGCGAATGCGGGAATTTGCATAACGTATTTGCAGTTAACATGATAATGTCACGTGTATATACGCGAGCCCGTTCTATATGTATATATCTATAGGTATATATAGATATATATACAGTGCGCTAAATTAAATTTGCAAGCTGAACAATGTTGCAAGGCGCACGCGTTGCTGAAATTCTCGGTCAAAGGATTGAACGGTCGCGTGCGGATTTGGGTTACTCGGATACACGTGGCACATGCCCCCTCCCTCTCTTTCTCTCTCTCTCTCTCCCTCTGTTATTGTTAATTCAGTTAGCCAGAGTCGACGACGCGGTGACCGACCAACCCTTTGCCAAAAGAGAGAGAGAGAGAGAGGCTGTAGTTGTGTCGAGTGTTTTGGGCAACAAGAGAGAGAGAGAGAGAGAGAGAGCGCTGAAAACACTACGAAACCCAATCGCGCAACCCGCTAATAACTGCAATCCAAGTTGGTTTGGTTTCTATGTAGCTGGACGCTCGGTGATATTAATGGTCGTGCTCGCATGCAGAGTTCACAACTCGAACGCTTTACGAGAGTGGAATTCTGAACTTTTACAAAAGCCATTGGACGTATGTTATTAAATTTTGCAGTTCTCGCATTATGTATATAGCTGTTTATTCTTTTGAGATTATGTAATTTGAGGTACTTGCAATATGTTCCCTGTTAGCGAGATAAAGAACAAATTTCCTTAATCTCTGCGTTTGATACTGACCATCCCTTTCTAGAATTTTTCTTAATTTCAGGTGCTCTGGTGATTTAAAGTATAAATAATTAAAAAAATTCACTTGTTATAACATGTGGAATTCTTTGATTAAATAAAAAGAAAATGATGTTAATTCAGTAGCCAGTATTGATTTATTTACTTATTATGAAAAATTTTAGATAGTGAGATAAGATAAAAGGGGTGAGATAAACAAGAATGATCATATGTAAAATTAATGTTGTTACTTTGGCAAATTCTTATATTGTCCTCCTTATACACTTTAAAATTCATTTTCATCCAACTTTCACGATTTTTTTCCTTCAAAATATCACTATGTTAATATTGAAAACTAATTGCTTCTGAATTTTATATTGAAATTTATTAATATCGTTTTCAAATTGAGACAGTGATATCTTAAAGTAAAAAATAGGTTAAAAGATGAATAAAAATGGATTTTAAAGTTGTCCAAAAGTACTAATTTATATTGTAGCAAAATTGATAAATAAAAATAATAAACTTTAAAGTATAAAAAATGATATACTAATTACTTCACGTTCAGGAAGTCAAAATACATGACCGTTTAAGAGTGAAAATATAATTTTTGGTGCTTATTGTAATTGGGTAAAAGTTACTGAGGTGTTCTACAATTCGAAACTTAATTTTATCGCAACAACAAATTATCTTCGCAATAAAATGATAAACCATCTGGCAGCTGAAAAATTGGAATACATAGATAAAATATGACTTATGAAATGCAGGAATTAGGTTATTTTAGTTCGAAGATTTAAAGCGATAAAAAATTAAAATACTTTTACTCGAGTATTCTGAGAAGAGCACTTTACTTTAATGAATTATTTCTTTGCACACAGTGTGCTCTAAAAGCCACGATGAGTTTCACTAGAATGTGGTAGGAAAAAAGAAAATGAGGTTCAAATGGCACATATTTATAGGTTACGAATCTGGCGGCAGTTGAATTTTACCGAGAAGTAGCGAGAAAACTATTTTTTTCATGAGAGCTTATTTTAAATATTAACTTTTGAATAAAGCAAAATTTTAAATATTTATTTTCACTCGTACCTATTAATCTGTAAGACATCTCATACTGTAAATATATCAATAATATAGTAGCTAGTGTTAAAAATTTGTGAAAAAATAATGTATTTATAAAAATTATTTGTTTTCAGTTAAGACTGTTATTAAATCGAAGAAAGTAAGAGCAGATGTTTCTTTTTATATTTTATATAATTGCATTTACTTATACCATAAACTTTATCTGAATGCATCTTAAAAACCCGTTCTTACCTGCATTTATAAAATATATCTCAACTAATCCTTAATATATAAATTTTTTCCACATTTAAACCATATTTTAACATAACTCATCGTAGCTTTTATACCGACGTCTATACGAATATTTAATATTCTTGATAATTTAATAGCATAAGTAATGAAAAGTACTATTGTATTATAACTCTATTAACATTAATTTCTTTCATTTTAAAATATTCATCTAAATTCTAAAGTTTTACAGATTCAAACCCAGCGTATATATACGTATATGCAAATAATTTTATTCTATTGCAAACTTGAAATACACACATTCGAATAAATACATTCACCGCGCGTTTGCGTTCACATACCTATATATACACGCACTTCAGCTTTCCGCGATCCCATACAAAATCAACATCTTTGTACAGCCCGCCGCGCGCGTCTTTGCAACCTTAACTCGGCACAAACACGCCTGCACGCATTCAGATCGCGAAGGAGAAACCGACGAAGAAGACGAGAAGAATCAGACGCGCACATACATACACACACACGTTTGCGATTTGCAAGCACGCAGTGTGAGAGTTTCAAGGATACCGCCGTCGCGGAATCTCCTCTCCTCTTTCTCCTTTGCACGCAGGACGGAACGAATGTGCGTGCGCGAGAATCGCTGATGACACGTACTCGCGCCGATTGTTTCCCGCGCGCGTCGTCGCGCGGCACCGAGCGAGATGCTCGAACAATGGATAACGCCCTCTCTCTCTCTCTTTTGCGAGCGCGCGCGTGTCGAGCGGCTAATGCGCTGGAGATGTATAAACGCGCGTCAATCACGCGCGCGAGATGCTGCTGCTGTTGCCGGCGCGTCTAATGTCACCCCGCGCGCATGCACATATATGCCGCTGTAAGAAAAGGAGAGATATTTCGCAACTCTGCGTGCGGAGTATATGTTAGAAGAGAGGGAGAGGAAAGAGAGGTGTATATATAGGCAGGTGTCGCGATGGTGAGGTATCAGCGAAAGAAGCTTTAAAAGGAAAGTTTGCTCGTATAGTGCTTGAAACAATTTACAAAATTTCATTCTTTTAAGAAGTTTATTCTTTTTTCTTTTTTGTCACATTTATTAAACTTCGGATATTTTTGAATTTTTATATACTATTTGTAAAATTCAAGAGTAAGTGTGGGGGGCGAAAACAGTGTTGGTACATATTTTTTCAAAATTTGGTTCTTATATATAAGGAAAATTGGATACGATGGATCTAGTGCTTAGTATAATTTTGTTAACAATAAATTTATTTTACAAAAATGCTTAAAGGCTGTCCTTAATCCCTCCCTCTAAACATAAATCATTTGGCAAGGAAGAGTGTGTCACCCATATTTTGAAGACGGAAAATCCAAGTAGAATATGTGAGGCTCCATTTGTTTTTCGTGATATAAAATTTCTTTAAAAGTTACAAGATAAATTTTAAAGATAAATATAACATGCAATAGATTTTTAATTAAATTAAAAATGTCGAAAACTCATTTCTTCATATTTTTTCATAGTATTTTATGTATTTTTATAGAATCTTTACAAAATATTTTACGTTTAAACATGACCATTTTTAAACGTCCTGTATACATAGAATGTATATAATATATAGAAATAAAGTCATCGTCCGCAAAAAGTTTTCCAGCCACCAATTCATCATTATTTCGATTTCATTTTCGAAAATTCTATAATAGGATCGACCAAAAACCTGATTTTACAGGTGTATTCGATAAGAAAAATTTCTTTAATGGTTCCTATATCATTGCTTGGATGTATCGACGATAAATAAACATTTCTCCTTAACGACCACATACACATTGTATTCGAATCAGCTATATATACGGTTGCATTCCATGCGCGAATTTGCAGAAAGACCCAGAAAGGCGAGCACCTATACTATCCTCCCCTCCCATCGCGAAAGCTCCTTCTTATATACAGCCTATATAATATCGCACATGTGTGCGTATACACCTATACACACACGCATACACATTTGCACATAGCACGATCACGGGAGAGCACACCGCTCTCCCTCTCTCTGTGTGACTAAACAGAGGGTGAGTATACGACAGGAGGCACGTATGTAAGCCTTAGCCGCGGCGTTGCCGCCGCCGACGCAGAATCGGAAGGACGTTCCTGAGAACGCTGGATATCGCGCATCTACTCTCCTCTCTCTCTCTCTCTCATACGTATATATATATACCCTTACATACCACGTACGTGTCTCTTCTCCGTGCGCTCTATCTCGCATGTGTCACCGCGTGTACCGCGCGCTGGCACTTACGCAGCGCGGCATTCACCGCACATAGAGCTGCTGCTGCTGCACAATGGGGCGGGTGCCGTTGCTGATGCCACGGTGTGTAGATATATATATATATATATTCGAAGAAGAGGCACGCGAGAAAGAGAGAGTATATAGTACGCACCTTTCTTTCTTTTTTTTCCCTCTTTTTTTTTTATTACTAATTCCAAGAGGGACGCAGCAATGCAGTCACCGCGAGCTGTGAGTGGTTATATATACGTTCCGCGAGGTTGCGTAATTCGAGGAGTCGAGATGCTTGCGTTTTTAATTGAGCTCGTGCGGGAGGTGAGTGCCAAGTGGGTTGAGTCGCGGTGCAGGCGAGAAAAGAGTGAGAGGAATTTTTGAGAGAGATGACGGAACTCATATGAGAGAGAGACTGAATGATGCGAAATGCTTGCGTATATACACACGGGGTGTAAACATTGAACGAACGTAGTTATATATAGGATGGCAGTGATGCTACGTGCCTAGGCTTAGTAAATACGCAGGTAAACGAGCTTTTTATCATATACACGCGGAGATTCCAGTATGCGTTTTGGTTATACTACGTATATACACCCACGTCGTTCATGCGGCCTAGAGAGGAAATTTGGAAAAGCAAACGTGGCTTTGCTGTGCAAACTCGTGTTAGTTTATGATGTGACATTTCCTGTAAAGTCGGTAATTTTATTAAAACTAAAGAATAATTTTCTTCATTCAAGCATGAATCTTGAAAAATCATACGTATAGCAGAGAAACACTTGAAAGTAAGTCTATCAAATCAGAGTTCACATATGGACCTTCCAAAACCCATTCATCTACCCCGAATAATTCACCAGAACCATTCATAATGCAATTAACACTTAACCGAACTCCCTATACCCAAGATCATTACCCTTTGAAACGCGATCTTTTTTTTCTTTTTTTGCGAAAAACCTCTACCACTTTCCTCATAGAATCCCACAGCACCGCACGTAAAAGATTCAACATATACAAACCAGCATGCAGACTCCGAAAGCGCGTGCAAATCGCTCCCGGCGCAACTTCCTTCCTTCTATTTTTTTTTCTTTTATTCAATCGACTTTCTTGCGCTTTCGCACATATATATATATATATATATATATATATATATATATAGGACTACCTCCGCGCGGCCTCTATTTTACACGCCTAGGGCAGCCTGCCGTTAATAATGGAAACAGCTCGGGAAAAATCTAGGCCGCTTGGAGGAGCCGGAACGAACGCCAGAGGCAGTAGCGATGTGGGTGCACGGTATATATACACCTAGGCATTGTGAACGCGACAGAAAATTTTCATTATATATACGACATTGCAGCTAGTTTATATAATATATATGTATATTGTATATAGATATATAATCGTCCGGTCTCCGTGATCAAGTTTTTTTTTGTTCTCGAATGACATTTTTACACTGACCGATTATATAGATGCGAGGAGAGTGTAGGTCAACCTGGTCCGATGTGCACGAATTCCCAGAACGTGTGATTGGAGGAGAGATGCAGTAGCCTGGAATTGCGGTGTGTCGTGTGTGTGTGTGTGTAAGGACGCTCGTTAATTATTCAGGAAAAACGATTGCGACGCAAAGTGTCGGGGTATTTTTAGTAGCCTACTGCGCATTTGGAAGCTCTGCAGTAAGTGTATTGCCTGAATGGTTGACTGCGGATTTCAGTTAACTACATTTTTCTTTTCCTTTGATGGTATAACAAACATAATTGTTAAAAACGATTTCCTATGTAGAACGAAAAGTTGTGGTTAATAAAATAAGAATTCATAGTCGAGCTTGAAGTATTAAAGATTGTAAAATAAAATATCATCCTCTTAACTTTGCTTCTTTAACTATGAAATAATGTCGTGTATTATTCTTCAAAATCAGAATCTTATGTTAAATATCACGAACAAAGAAGCGTATTTTAATGAATTTTCATTTTAAAAATGAATTGGGCAACCGGAATTAACAATGGTTAAGTATACCATGTTTTGTGTGTATATATATATACTCTAAAGAATATTTATATATTTTCTTTATCAGTTTTTTTAGCATTTCCTATTATATGAAGAGAACCATCGAAACGTGGCACATATAGGCTTTCTTAAAATCAGGCTGTCCACACGAAGATATTTGCATTTTTATATGCGCACTGGAAACATTTGCAAACATTTCGTGTAAATAAGCTTGTTTACGTTCACGTTTAATAAAACTGTATATATATGCGCGTGCAGCTAATAAGAGGACCTCTGTATTAACTTTAGCAGGGTAAACTGGGTCGCGCACGGAGAAAGAAATTGAAGTATACGTAAACCCCCTTCGAGCCGGAAAAAATTCAAACTTCAGTAAACGACTCTTTCCGCGCGCACCGTAGTTGTATTAATTAACCTAATTTTTTTGCTAAAATTTACGATCCGAAATTTCGTACACGACATTTTTTCTAGTTTTCCAACTCCACCAACTATTTCATACACATATACAGAGTTTGCCGCAAAAAAATAGAACGGTTGTTTATTTTTATCTCTATATCAGTTGTATACCTTCGAAAAGATGGATACATACGAACGTGCGTATATATGAGCATATCTACAGAACTTTTAAATTTTTATGAAAAAAAAATAATAATGAAGAATAATATTAAACACAGCCCTAATTTTTTCCATATATTTATTTGAATCCTTGAAAAATAATATCGTGTCGGCGCTCCTTTTTTCCAATGGCCCAATTCTTCCATAAAAATAGCATTATGTATGATGTTCAATAAAATACGTATAATATAGTTGGTATACTGATATTCTTATCGTTTTAAAATTTTTATATCAGCAAATATAATTAACGCAATATGTTTTCCACATTAATAAATAATAAAAATTCATGATTGCACCAATTTGTTAATCATCTATAACTGTTATATAATGTTACGAAAAACCTTAAAACCATATTTGCGATAACACGAAGTTTAAAATTTTTTAGCGAATTACTCTCAAATTGAAAAGTATCCTAGATATCCTCAATATATACGAACTTTTCGTGCCCCCTCAAAAACATGGAAAACCAACAATTTCCAAATTTTCACCTGCATATACACAGCACACAGTGCCGCCAACACAAACTCGCGGTACATTCGCTAAGTCAACCAACTGCACCATCGTTCCCACAGCACATATATATATAAAGCACTGGAAAAAAATACCCCACCGTGTCGAATTTCGCTAAAAACACAGAAAGAGACGAGCGCGAGCGCAGAGGTTCAATCCATGATGTGCGCGCGTCGTACGCGATCGAAAAACGAAAACCACGAGAGAGTATAGTGCAATAAATTTTATAACCATTCGTCGGTCGGTCGCGCGCAAAAAAAAAGGAAAGACAGAAAGAAACGCCGCCTCGTTTATACACACGTGCATATATAGGCCTGAAACGGAAGTACAATTTTTTTGTACCCCATCCTCTCTCTCTCGTGGGTATTTTCTGTAAAAGCTCCACAGGAGTATCAATCGGTACCGGATTTAGCAGTCACGACAGCATTTGACAGAAATCTTGATCACCGCAGCGTCGAACCGCGGTATAGTACAGCTCCAAAAAAAAAAACGACGAGCCCATATACTATATACACACACATACATATATAGGTACACAACCGCACCGCACGATGAATACCGGTTTGTCTCTCTCTCTCTCTCTCTCTTTCTCTCTATAAACCTATTCAGAGGCCTCGCGCGTCTGCGTGTATGTGTATGTATATATACATATACCTACGACGAATCGCGACGGCATCGATTTCGGGCTTTTCTGCCATGGGAGCAGCAGCAGCAGCCGCACTTCGCGGCGCTTGAATGAGAGAAAGAGAGGCAGGAAGTTCAGCGCGCGCACGGTTGACATTCTTCCGCGAGGGCTCTCGAGACGACGATTGTCGCACGCATACACACGCGTATACACTCGGGGGGCTTTTCTCCCTTCTTCTTGTATACAAAAGGAGAAGAGGCACGTATATGTATATATAGGTATACGACGGAAGACGACGCTGCGGCGTTTTGGCAAAAACGATGTGGGCATAAGCGGGGCACGTTTCACGTGTACTTTGAAACCGATACTTTTTTCCGAGTGCGCCAGCGTATATTATACGTATATACCGCACTGTGGGTTACGGATGTACACATACATATACGTGTATGTGTGTGTGTATAGAGACGGCTGCGTATCTTAGGCATAAAATTAGGCTTTTTTGTGTATATATATATATGTAGTGGATGGGTCGGTTTGACGATGCGCATCGTGTATAATCTCGTTACACAGGTTGACAGATTTTTTTTTCTTTTCCGAGGGATAAAGAAAAAGAAAAGATACAGGAGAGGACATATTCTGAAATTTACATTCGGTGGTTTTGCTCTCTCTCTCTCTCTCTCTCTCTCTCACGTGCATTAAGCGTTGATGGTGGACGAAAAAATTGTACAAAGACGTATACCGACCTTTAGAGCGTTGTGCAGAATTTTGATTTATAATTGGAGTAACAAAATTTTGTTGTTATGTAATGAGCTGCCCAGGTATAATTACATGCGTCGCTTATATTAAATCAAGAAAAATTAAGTATATAACACGTGTAATGAAGGCCAACAACACGACTTTGTGACTATTTTTTTTTCTAGCTCGTTACCGTACAGATCAACTTCTAGTGTAAATCAGAGGATGCGTAGCGGATTTTTGGATCCGCTGAACTTGATTTTGGAGTCTCCCTTGATTTACAACAATAAGTTCATGAGCGGGAGATCAAAGGTTTATATTAAATTATTATATTAATATCCTAAGTCTCTTTTTTGAATCGAAAGCGTACGCTCCATAAATCCTTAGATTTAGCGAATTATTAACGTGAAAAATGTCTCCCGCTCATGAACTTATTGTTGTACAGAAAAGTAGATTCCAAAATCAAGTTCAGCGGATCAAAAAATCCGATTTTTACGAAATTTGTCTGTGAAAGTACAGTCAACTGTAAAAATCTAAAAGCGAACGCCCGAGTTAGCTTGTTCTTCCTCTTAGCCAACGATATATATACGTGCCGTCAAACGTGGCGAATCTCCCTTCATCTTCCTTTTTCCCTTTGCCGACCTTGCGTACGCTTTCTCTCTCTTAAACACGTTCTATTATACAAATAAGAACGCGCATACAAGTGAATCGGGCGATTTGTAACTGTATGTGTATCACAGACGGAAAGGGTGGCGACTGAATACGAGGCAAAATGAGTAAAATTGATGAGATTTGCATTTATAAAGTTATTACATTGATTTGAAATTCAATATGTAATATGATCATTTGCATATTTTAACGCAAAGTATTATTTATTCCTAACTTATCGTCCGCGAGTAAGATCGAGAACCCATAAATATTTGATAATGAGTAATGCAGAAATCCGAAGAGCGAAGGCACGTGGCTCAACATAAGCTCCGGGTTAGCAACGTGCTTAGCGTCAGCAGATCGCGTGAATGTCAGAGGCGCATGGCAATGATTATTACAAGACAGCAGACCAACCAACAACAATTTCACGAGGCACTGAGTCATCGGCACAACCAACGTCAGATTAGGTGGAAAGAAACAGACCGTTGAGGAGAAATAATCCTTCACTCAGGAATCCTTAGGCGAAGATATAAAAACAGAGGGAATGCATCAAAAAGGGAGTTAAAAAGAAAGAGAAGAACAGGAGAGCCCATTAGAATGAAAGTGACGAGAGGTCCTCACGAGAAGATATCGATAGGTATTTAACTCTATAGTTGTATTTCGTTGCATCATTTCGAGTATCTCAACCCTTGATACACAAGTGGCCTTCAGGATAGCCTCACACGTAACAGTATATATAACAAAGTTAAAATTAAAAGAAAAAGTTGATCAAACATAAGAAGCTATGTTTTACATTCACGCCAGTTTACAGCACACAAAGATACATCTGATTATATGATTATCACGCTAATCTATCTAAAAAGATTACTAAAACTGAACGGACAAATTTTTAAATATCGTATCAAGCAAAAATTTTTTTCGACAACTCCAAGATACGAATCCATCCACTTGCCGCATATATAATTTTGCTTCCTTAAAACGACAACCAAACACGCGTCAGCGCTCCCAATGAAAATAAAAGAAAAAATTCAAGTAATCATCACCGGCAGCCGCCTGCAAACGATTTCCCAACGATCTGCACGAAAATTCTCGGTTCTCGATTCTCTCTCTCGATATATACTATACATATATACATATATACCAACACGACGATGCCTCGAGCATCCCGAACCTCTGCGCGTGCGATGCGCACTCGCGATACAGTATATACACTCGACGCAAAGTCCCCCAGCGTGCACTACACATACACACACACACGCACACACACACACACACACACATATATATATATATATATATATATGTAATACGAAGATGTCGACTCGATACTGCTACCCTTTCGGAGAGAGAGAGAGAGCAGCGAGAGTTTCCTCGTATCTGTGCGAGAGTCGCGATACTGCGAGCTGCGAATTTCTTCTTTTTTTTTCTTCTTCTTTGCCTCTGAGCGCGGAATGAAGAAATGATGGTCTCGTTGTTTTGCCGTGATCTCGATGTTATTTAATTATATGAAGCGTACACGACGATCATTGCCAAGACGATGTACAGAAGGATACGGTTATTGATAAGTGTATAGCGAAAACGCGCGTATGGTGATTAAATTTGTTAGCGCTTTGAGGGAATGATTATTATTATTGTGATGAGATTAATAATGCGTATATATTATGTATATGTACTGATATATCGGTCTCTTTTAATAAACGAAATACTTGCGTAGCTTGCGAAAAATGACAAAAAAAGAAATATGCGGAAAGCCTTCGAAATGGCTTTGAAGCCGTTGGATCTTGTTATACAGTAATGTATTCGATCTCATAAGACCCACGTAATAGCTAACATAAACTCAAACATTCGTAACACCGACAATTCTCTAATACCTCTCCTCGTTCTACAAAAGACGCCAAAAAGCGTGCAAAACGATATTCTGCGAAATATCACTGTATAATCGTCGAGTAACACAAGAACACCAATGCTTTCCCTTATATACCCTCCTCAATTAATTTATGATTCTAAATAACTTAATTCCAAACTCGAATATCGTTCCGTTGAATAAGAATGAGAGACCCAAAGTGAGAGAGAGAGAGAGAGGAGCGGTTCGCTTGTCGAATGATTCGATAAAGGCGTATATATAAGATCAGGGACGCGGCGGCAGCAGCAGTAGCAGCATTGCCAATGAAAGATAAACAGGCCAAGCGAGTCACGAAAATCCTCTCGCGAGAGCACGTGAACGAAAGACAAGCCTTCCTCCTTCTTCTCCGCCCCCCGCGCACGCGTGTATATATATATATATATATATATATATACACGATTCTTCCTTTCCACTGGCAGCATGGTTTGGATTAAACCCACCCAATGGTTCCTTCCTTTCCTTCGTCCTTCGAGGCCTGACACAACGACAGAGAGATAGAGGAAAGGGGGGGGATTCCTTTTTCTCCGTTTCTCTGGTGATAGACGTACATAGTCGTGCGCCGCGCGTGCGTGTGGGTGTTTGTCTTTTCGCAGGGACATTATTTTCTTAAGGGTCTCATCGAATTTTAAGCATATGTGGTAGAAAGGAGGGAGAGGATCGAGCTGTATACGCGCTACGTATATATAGGATATATACGTTGAAAGTCCGTGACGATTGACAAGTTTAGTGATGGGAGGAGATGGAAGAAAATAAATTGTTATTTTTGTATTTACATTGCTTTTAGACTTTCGAACACGTTCGAAGTGTATATACGTACGGAAGTGAAATGTATAGAGATTCTTTATATATATATGGTTTGTTGTTGTTCGACGTACATTACGGAATAGTTATTCCAACATGTTGGAAGGAATAATATAAGAAAAAAAAAATTGTCGTTGAGATGAAAAATGTTCATATATGTCTATTTATGAAAAGAAAGGATACATTGACAGAGAAAATATTAGCAGTAATATACACGTCAGCATCGAGATCTACAATCTTACTCGAAATTTCACACTGTTCCCTGTCTCGTTTCTCATGCAAGGCTTTATCCATCTCATCAGCTTTTTCCAAAAATCGGTGACACAGAGGCTTAAAGACATTCCACACCGTACCATTCGAATTAAAATCAAGAGAGAGAGAACTTCCATATTATAGTGTCGCAGCGGCTGCTCACGACCTCCGAATCCTTATACCACACGGACCATCTCTCCTCCTCCTCCTTCTCCTCTTTCATCTCCCTCACGCTGTTTAGGTTAAAAGGGCTTATCGGACCGGTATCTCTTCGGACTATCTCCAACCGATCTCTCTCTCTCTCTCTCACTCTGTACCGGGGCATTAGGACCCTTTTCTCCGTTTGCGGCCTACCGCAGCTCTCCCCCTTTATAACCCATGCATACGCTCGCACTCCTTTGTGAATCTCCTCTCTCTCTCTCTCTCCCTCTCTATCTCTCTTCTCCTCTCTCTCGTGTACAGTGGGCTTTTGACAAAAAAGGAAGAGTAGGGGGAGGAGAAGGCAGAGGAGGGCGCGTCTTTTGTTTAATTATCGGAAGATTCGTGGAAGAGGAAAAGGATTACGGGTACTTGACATGGGAGCACGGCTCGGCTTACACGGCACGGATTTGTATCGCCCTGTGCGCGCTGTAATTGGAAATTGTAGATGGCGGTAGAGAGAGAGAGAGAGAGAGAGAGAGAAAGGAGAGAAGAGGTTCCGTTTCCTTTTCGTCAAGGGTGTCCTTTTGGCGCTTTTGGGTTGCTTTTATTCTGAGGCCGCTTTGAGGACACGCGCGTTCGCGCGAAATCGGTTGGCCATCGACGCTGGGCCGATCGATCGATCGTTGATAAAACGCTTCTTTTCTTATTGAATAAGAGTTTCTCGCCGTGAGGGAGAGAAAGAAAGGGTATATACAGTTGAGATGAAAGACATTCGTTTGATAACCCAGAATATACGTGATTTTTTTTTTGTTTTATTCAACTCCGTTGACAATTTTTAAGAGTTATATACAAACTTTTCAATTTCAAATATTCCAATATATTCAAGACCTGCACATTTGTAAGTTTTTTTCTTTCTTTTTTTCACATAAGATACCATATAATATCCGTTATAGCAGCAATTCAAAACTACATCACATCGAACCGTATTTTTCTCCCCATAAAATCGTATATACCTCTATCCTTATATAAAAATTCCGCCGAAAAGCAGAAATTTCGCAAACGCGCGTACGCATCCCACAAATATATATAAGGTAACGTATGTGCACCTGCAGCGTCTTCCTTTCCCTCTATCCTTACATATATATATAAATGCTCACGCGCGCATAAACCAAAAGATCCGCCCATACCGAGCACGAAATACAGCAGCGGCCAAAACAATTTGCTTATCGTCTTACATATACATATACACACGTATATAATATCACGGCACAGCCACAGAACCTGTCTCTTGTAGTATTATTTATGCCTCTTGGGAAAAGAGTAGCAAGCGTGTAGAGCGTGCGTATTATCGAGCGTCAAAACTTGAAGAAGACCCCCAGAGCGGTCAGTAAGCGAGAGAGAGAGAGAGAGAGAGTGAAAATTGAACGTCGCGCGCACGCGCCGACTAAAAAATTGATCCAATAAACGATCTCCTCGTACGTTATGTATATATATATATATATAAGTCGTCCACCGCGTCCTCGTTATTATGCGCGCCAGATATCCCCGAACGATAATAATAATGGAACCGAGGCGTATATACGCGAGTGCGAGGTGTGTGCGTGTATGTGTATATATATATATATATATAATATACGCACATGTATATATGCGTATACCGTATAGCTATACTGATATGCGTATACGTGTATACACACACACGCATCTAATACTCGGCTCTCGTCACAAAAGAGAGCGTCCCCGAGGAATGCAACTGAGGGAGAGAGAGAGAAGGAGAGATAGTACAACGACCGAATGCGGCCTCGAGTCTCTCGCTCTCCTTCTCTCTCTCTCTCTCTATACGCGCCGCTTCGTCGTTATACGCCCGGGCGCTGATTTATGAGTCGGCCAATTGATATACCCCGAGAGCAGCAGCTTATACGCGCTCGCGCGCGCCACACCCGGTAGAGAGAGAGAGAGAGAGCCGAAAGATAAGAGACGTTGCTGCTGCTGCTGCTGTTGTCGATGCAGCTGCAGGCTGTACAAGGAAGCTGCTCGACGGTAGCTCCAGTTGGAGATGCGAGTAAGCAAGAGAGAGAGAGAGAAGAAGCGTTTAAGTCGAAGGAGAAGGAGCTGGTATAATATCTCGGAAATGCGAGAAATTTGTAGAGGAAGAAGGAGGGATACATCAGAGCCTTGGTTGTAGAATTGCTGGCTTATGTGTATGTATATGTTTTTTAATCATTTGCAAGTAGGAATATAGAGCTTCAAGTTAAGCGTTGATGAAAATTATTTCGATGCTGCTGAGATACCGATGAGAGCTGTTATGTATATGTATACACAGTTTGCTCGGTTTTATTCTGATTTCGAATTGATTACTGCGATTCTGAGATTAAATTGATATTTTTGTACTTTCTTTAATTTAAGTGTTTCTCGTATACATATTTATACTATAAAAGTATATCCATTTATTATCATCTCTGCTATTAACATTCATGTACACGAATTTTTAACGAAGTTTCTTTATGTCAAAAATACCTTCCAGATCATTTTGGAAAATAAAATCACACTTAATAAATTTAAAAAAGAAAATCTTTTATTTTCGAAAATTTGGCCAACCCCCAAAATTCAATTTACCCTTCTTCTGCTGTTTCGAAATTCTGTTATTTCCATCTCTCCCTAGACACACACACACACATATACACACGCAGATCGCATCAGCAACTTTTTCTAAACCCGCTCGTACAACCTCCGCACCTTCGATTCTCTCCTTCTCTCCGCACCCAATCTCGCAACCCAGTCGCGCGCTCGCGCTCGCGCACACGTCACAGAGTATAGCCGGAGCTTGCAACGTATATCTCGAGCGGCATCGTATATCTCCTTTCCGCTTATGTACACGCCTCAGCAGTAGCAGCAGCAGCAGCGGTAGCGGCGGCGGGTGGGAAAAGTGAAAATATCCGGGAAATCTGAGAAATTCGGAGCGCGTCGTCGATCTCCCTCCGGCCGGAAAGAGAGAAAGGCAGCAAAAGGGGGGAAGGAGGAGGAGGGTACACCCTCGAGAAATTGCGCGGATGCTGCTACTGCTGCTGCTGCTTCTCTCGATGGCTTTTTGCCTTTGAGGTATAGCTCGATTTCTCCCTCCTCCTTCTCCTTCTCCTCCCCGATCCCCGGGCTAATTCGCTACGTAGCTTTCGAGTGGCTCTCTTTTCAGCCAACGACGTCGACGACGACGACGGTAGCAGCAGCGCGACGTGAAAGGAACTCGAGAGAGGATGCGCTGGTGCGAGCGTTATTGGGGAGCAAGCATGTTCCCTCTCTCTCTCTCTCTCTCACTTGTAGAATCCCGGGAAATTTCGCGGATACCGAGAGGTATATAGGTATATAGATATATATATAAGAGGGGGACAGTACGTGTATAGCCGTGTATAGCGTGAGATTTAAATTGGTCGTGTTTGAATTTGCGAATGCGGGATGGTGAGTATAGAAGTTGGTGTGGTCGTCGTGGCTTCTCTGCCAGGACTGCGGGTCCGTCTTTTTACTATAGTGTATATAAGGGCAGAGAAGGGCTCATTTGTAGATGCGTGTGTATATATGCAAAAATTTGAAATTTTCAAGAGTAAAACGTATGATGGCATGGTACTTTGGTATATGTATTAGAAGAAATTCAATTTTTTACATATATGTACTATACGATGCAATACATTATCATTGATAGAAAGAAATCTTTAAGCCAAAGCCCCGCGATTTAACAGTCAAGGCGTGAAACTAAAATTATTAAAAATAAGATGATATTGTTAATAAATTACAGGTTGAATTTCATCAAGTATTAATAGTCAGAGTACATATTCCTATTACTTTTTATGAAATTTTTATAAAAAATATTGCACATCCTGTATAAGTATTTCTAGAAATGCCAATAACTATCAATCCTTAATGAAATTTGCCTTGCTTATAATAGCAATATCACCTTTTCTGTAATATAATTCTATGATGCCTTAACTGTTAAGTCACAGAATATTGGTTAAAAGATTCCTTTCTACCGCTGTTGCATAAACCACACTTGAACGAAGTTCCATAGAAAAGGGAATGAAATCCGACAAAAACCATCCCTTTGGCATACGACGTTTCAAGAACCCCGCGAGAGATAAAAATAAAAGTAAAAGGCGTCCTTTCACGACTTCAACTGTAGCTGTATCATCCATCCGTCGGTCCTTCACTGCCACGCGCACCTCTCTCATGCAAAGAACAAAGATATAGCCCTAAGTACGAAACACGCCCGTTTAGCGTCGAACACGGTCGCGACTCGCAGAGAGGGAGAAAACAGCCCCATTATATATCCGAGGCTCACGCGCGCTGCTTTCACCGAACACATCGTATATATACAGACCCTTTGGACTGCCCTCGGGAAACACGCGCACGCGGTCTATACGCACCAAGGGGATGAAGACGACGCATGATATGTCCTTTGCTTTTATATATATATATATATATACCAGATGATTCTTGTTCCCTCCCTTCGCGCGTTATATGGACAGCGGAATGGATGCTTTTCGTGTGTTAATGCCTTATACGCGGAGCTTTTGTCCGCGGTTGTATATTAACGGCGTGGTCGTCGCGCCTCGTTTTTTCTTTCTTGTTTCACGGTTTCGCACGCGCGTGTTACGGTATAAGGGGACGAAGAAGAGGAGACATAGCTGCGTGCGCGTTATATACGGTAGGATGACGAGCGTGTTTGGGGTGTCACAGCAGCAGCAGCAGTAGCTGCGCATGGTAATGAGTGACTCGTCGCGTTTGAGGATCTCTTTTGCCGTGGGTAAGTTGGGTGCGTCATGCGGTTTTGGTAATAGATGTTGTTATATACAGTTATATAAGTTGCAGAGGAGACAGTGATATCTGTGTTTCTAGCTTTGGTAAAATATTCTTTAGTTGAAGGTTTCTGAGATTCGTGCAAATTTTTTCTTGTATAGTTTTATATATATATATATATATATATATATATATGTATGTATATGAAATAACAAAAATAATTTGGTATGTATCATTGTAATGCAACAAATATGTCTTTTTTCCAGGTCAACGCTATATTTTTCATGAAGCCGCGACGTAATCGGAGCGACGAAACTTGTCAAACAATCAAAGATAAAACAAAAGGTTGACACTATTTCTCTATCACGTTTAAACAACAGGATGTAGAGATAGACGTGGCATGAAAAAAAAAATAGATGGTTCTTTTTTTTCAGCGGAAATTCACGCTAGCTGTGTCGTTACAAAGTGAATGTCAGACGATAAGCGGAGAAAAATAACATAATTGCCTTATACAACTTGTTCCAGAGTCGTTTATTTTTTTTTATATATATATATACTATATAAGAGAAATTCAGTTTGTTTCTGCTCAAGCCCAGCAATTATCAAAGCCCTTTGATTATTAATAAGATTAAATTATAAACATTGCGCGCTCGCAACGTGAAAAGGCATTTTACAAGCCAATTACCACGTCGCCTAATAAAACCTGCAGCAATGACCAGCAGCGTATATACACACACACTCACACACAACAACTTGCGGCCAATTAAATAATTAAAAAAACACCGTGTATCACACATATTTTTTCCGTCCATTCTTCCCTTTTCCGTGCAAACTTTAATGCATAAAATTATCGGAGCGTTAACTTGTAATATAATAATTCTCGCAATTTTTAATTTCTCTCTCTCTCTCTTTTCTCGAAGGAAATACAATAATCTACATGTAATTATACGCTCGAGAGTGATTAATATCATTGTAATTAAAAAATGTAAAGTTTAAAAAAGGGCGATATTTATCAGATCGCTTATCTCTTATGTATATATATATATATATACATATATACGCACGTGCACAGACATCGCGCGCGCGCGCGCGTCTCTTTCTCGCCGCGCGAGAACGGCTTATTAAGCGCGTCGCCCTATAGAGTCCTATACACACATACATATAGAGAGAAAGAGAGACGAGCATGTGCGCAGGAGGGAAGAGAGGAAAAACCGGTCGTTGGCCGGTTAATAGATGTCGCCCACTCTCATTACGAGATTGGATGCTAATACGTGACTTACTATATATATATATATATATCACTGACGACGGATCGGCCGCGACATCGTGTATATAGCCGCTGGGAGTAAAGAGGGAGGGAAAAGGCGTTTCTTTTAATTTCGTAAAATATATGAGAGTACGTCGCGTCGCCGCTGCGCGCTATACTATACTGATGCTATTCCCATTACCGGGAATATGCCGTATATATATACGTTTCGTTGTTTTGCTATTCTTGCCACTGGTCGCCTCGCCGCAAAGTCAATCTCTTTTATGCAGCGCGAGCTCGCGTCAACTATTAAAATAGTATAGAGAACGTATACCGTCAGACTGGAATGGGAGGAGTTGGAAGGTTTAATTGATAATGATCGAAACCCGAGACGAGGGCGTTGGACTGGTAGAATGTAGACTTTGAAATAATTAAATTTTGATTTACAAGTGTAAAAGTATATATATGCACGTAGGATATATTATCAAGTCGTTTGGTATTATAGTGATCGTATGTTATTTTAACAGTAAAACAATCTCAGAAAAACTGGGTTATATATATATAAATGAAAAAGGTTTTTAAAGAAAATATATATATATATATTTTTGAGACGTAAAAAAAAATCTCATACGTGATATAGCGAGATCTCGTATTTTGTGATATATCCTTTTTTATTAAGCATCCTTCTTAAGAATCTAAAAAAAAAATCTATAAACCCCGGCATAAATCACCACAATATACCCACGCGCTAAAAACAAATCGTTTCTCAACCAACCATAAACACCTCCCTTCATTTCCTTCCCAAAGTACCCGCAAAAACCCCGTATATATATCCTCTCTTCCCCTTAAAAAAAAAAAAACTGAACGAGAAAAGCGCAACAATGGAAAAATCCAAAAAAATGATCCCCATTATTCTATACTCCAATCGTTCCCCCTTGGGACCAGTAGTAGGGTATAAAGAAAAAAAAGCCATCAGAGCGTCATCGGAGCGGCAAGGCCCGAACATGTCCCCGAAATCACGTGCCGTAGGGGCGCGTGCAACAGCAGCAGCTCTGGATGTCTTTTTATCCAACTCTCGCGCAGCCAGCGGTGTATATAGCTGCTGAACAGGAACAGCAGCAGCTGCCTCCTCCTCTGATCTCGACGACTACATAATGAAAAGCTATAAACCACAGAGAGAGTGAGAGAGAGAGAGAGAGAGAGAGAGAGAGAGAGAGAGAGAAAGAAGGAGAGCGTCGTGCCTGCGCGCGCCTCCCGAGGATAAATCGGGAAAGCAAGATTAATGGCACGTATATAGATCTATATATATACACTTTTTAGCTGACAATGTGTAGTAGCAACGCTAAGGCGCATATATATGTATATATATATATATGGAGGCGTGCATGTACGAGATTTGTCGTTGATACTTGGTGGCTATAATAATGACGGGGAATCCGGAAAGGCTGCGCGCGATCGCAGTATTTCGGGGCGCGTGCGTATATAGCACTATTGTTGTTGCGCGTGGCATGGGAGGGGCAAGACAAGCAGGGGGTGTAATAAGTCATCGATGTGGCTACAGGCGTGCGCAGAGTGTATAGAGAGCAACGATGAGGTAGAAGAGAAGAAGAAGAGAAGAGAAGAGCTCGGGGTTTGCTCGATAAACATGGCTGGCTTTGAGCATCGAGTGCGTTGGTAAATATTTTCCTTCGGATCGCACGCGCACGCGGTAAGAAGTTCTTTTCTCGTAGTAGTAGTAGTGGTGCTACTAATGCTGCTGCCTGCGGATTATTTATGTCTTTATTAATTCTAATTTGGAAGATTCTTGTATAGGTGCTATATCGCTTTTAAGGATTGTGTGTAGAGAAAAGTTTAAAGCGAACGTGATATTAATAAATTAATTGGATGAAAATGTTGGTACAGGGGTTAAAAGAACGTTATAATAAATTATTGAAAGCTTTAGAATAGAGGACAAACTTCAACAGCGAGTGATTGAAGCGAAATCACGACTGTTTTCAGTAAATAATCACTTCATTTTATCGGCTTGTCACTCAGCGTGAAAGTCACAATTATCCCTCTCCACTCTTTTGAATTGACTCATAATTCACTGAGATAGACTGAAATTTTCATTTTCAACAACGATATTACTCTTAGTCTCCGATGAAAAAAAATGACGATGAAAAGATCTCTTAACGTTTTACATTTCGTCTGATGAGCTGATTTTCCAAATTTGAAAATTAGAAATTTACAAACATCTAAAAACTCATCGAAAAATAAAAGGTACTGATATTTAAAAGCAAATACATTTCACAGAATTATTAATTATTCATTTCAAAAACGTTTCCAGATAAATTGCATATAATAAATCATATGCAAAAACCTATAAATTATCTTTTACATTTAATCTCAACTGAATAATTTAATTCACGTACCGATAATGTAAGAATCTACATTTGGATTGCATATTACCGCAAATGAAGTAATTCCAAATATATTAATAATCGACTGAGCTCGAATTCTGGACTTCTGATATTATCGATCAGATTTCCGCGCAACTGAGCTGTAAGAGATGTTTATATACATGAACATATTTCATCTCGAATTGTTCGTATCCTATATAACGACATCTGAAAAATATAATCCAACAATATATGACAGTTATCAATTTGTTTAATTGAAAAAATTGTTTCTACTCTTTCAAAGGGCTGCTAGATTATCCATTTTATACAAGTTCAAAGTGCATCGACGGATGCGCTTATAGCGTTCATGTTTAATTAAACAAGGCGTCCAAGTTTCATCAAAGACGTGCGCTAGTATACCTGAGAGGTTGAGAGCAAGCTGGAGAGAGACAGAGAGCGAGAGAGAAGTATAGACGAAAAAAATGAGTAAAAAAATAGAGAGGGTGAGATAGAGAGAAAGAGGGAGAGAAAGGAGACAGAGATAGAGAAAGAGTGAGAGAGGGGAAGGGGGGAAAGGAATAACACGCGGATGAATCTCCCTCTTTATAGGTTGAAAAGGCACTAATTTAATTAAAGTCAGAATACCCAGGCAAAAGCCAGCGCCGCGCACGCACTTCTCTTTTCATCCCGAGCAAATCGTGCAAAAAGGCTACTCAATCTTTTTCATCTTCCCGTGGCGCTTTTATAGAACGGACTTCAGCGTTACGGGTGTGCGCGCATCCCCCTTTGTTTTCGCGCCGACTCGTTTTTTAACGCCATGTTAATTCGTCATTTCCGCCGGGGCGTGTAGTCGCGCGATAAAAGGGTCGGATTATCACGACGAATAGAGAGAGAGAGAGCACTGGCGAGAAGTTTTCGGTATATACTAAATACGAAGTCGCGCGGGTGAAGAATAATAATAAGCGCCGTTAATTTGAGAGCAAACGGATTGAGTAACAATGAGGATATGTTGTGTGTGTATTGTGAAAAAGTACATAATATGTCATTGATGTGGAACGAATAAGAAAACCAGCGTAGTATATGGACAATGATTTTATAATTATTATATACCTATAGGAACAAAGTGATTGTACGTAATATTTTTGAAGATAATTATAACGCGTTATTTATAAATGCGGATTCTCTAATAACAAGGCCAGCAGTTTTAAACACAATTTTCTTCAACTTTGAGAAGATCACCTATACGTTCTATATATACTATACCCACATGACCTCAGCGACTGCATTTCACTTTTACCCCGGCATACCAATAAATAACTAAAATACACGTATATACATACACAGCGCAGGTATACAATGCACTTCAGCGTCAACCTCGGCATCGTGAGGCTGAAATTTATGCGCGCACGTCCAGCACACAAAATTCAATCGCACATCTCATATTCCTCCGGCTTTACAGCCCCTCCACACATATATACACATACGAGCGCATTACGTCAGCCTAACGAACCCATCCGAAAACTTCATACTCACCAACGTAAAAAAAAATCTCTGCGTTCGTTCCCTTGTTACCGTAAAATACGTGCACAACGCGCATCATTCGTATACATATATATACCTGCCTCACATATACAGCATATAACTCAAAGTCCCATTACTCGCGCGTATATACGCGTATCGTACACTAGTTACAGTAACCACGATCGTGCTGCACTTCTCGCGCACGCGTGGTTTAATTATTATTTATAGTTTTCGATTGTTACGCGCGGCAAAAGGGCAACGAGGCGTTCCCTGATTTGAATTTCCGCGTTCTCGATCTTGCGGTATATATAGAGAGAGAGAGTGCGAGAATGTTATGCTGAGGGGGAGGTAGCTTTGTTGCATCCGCGTCTATATGTATATATAGAGGTAGAGAGAGAGAGAGAGAGAGAGAGCGAGAGCTATTGTGTCGATGGTACGCGCGAGACCTAATCGATTGGCCGACCGTGAATTTCTCGCTCGCGCGCAAGGGGGAGAGTGAGTTCGTTGCGCTTGGAAGACGAATTATGAGGATGACTGCGGCGTTATCGCAATGATGCAATGTCTGTATGGTCGTTTAGTTGGGAGCTTTTTTTTGGGGAAATTATTATTTCGCCCGAAGGTGAAGGTGTATTTTAAGGATATATATTGTTGTTACCGCATATATGTAGTATGATAAATTATCTTTTGTGTTAGATATTTGCAAATTTACATATTTTTTCTTTTTTTCTTTTTTTGTTTGACTGATTAGTAGAATACTTGATACTACGATGTTTTATAATAATTTCTATACGGATATTAATGGCTCGAGAGATGATTTCCGAATAGAATGGTATCATTAATATAATCCAGTGACATGGAATTATAAATTCAAATCATTATAAATTAATGTATACACACTTGAGAAAGTCGCGAGAAGAAAAAAAAGGAATCTCGCATAAAGAGACATTCGAAATGAGAATATATACTTGACGACGACCGGATACCCATGTAAGTTTTATCTTGCAAAATCGGTATCATAGAACCTCTCAAATTGATTTGTTTTCTCTAATTTCCAAGATACATAAATCAACGTAGGTATAATACACTATATACCGAAACCAGCGCGCATCGCGATCCAGACTCAAGGACGACGACGACGACGACGAGGGAGGAGAAGAGAAAAAAGAATTTTTGTCAACCTCATAATATACTAACGGATCTTCGACACATGCCACGAGACGCGACTAATTTGATTAATTCCGCTTCATTGCGATAGCTTATATGATTTATTAAGCAATTTCGCGCTTCCGCGCACAATCGACGCGTATATACATATACATATACAGCTGCCTCGAAGCTCCCGCGCGTGCGCGGGAGCGTTGAAGAAACACGATATTTTCATTAGCATAAGTCTTCATTTGAATATATATATGTATACTCCTCAACATCGGTATATGTATGAGTTCTATACATACATACATACGCGCGTGCCAGCTGAAAAATCGTCGCAATCCATACACGCGCCTCCTACGAAATCAAAAGAGTATCAAAAAAAGACAGCAGCAGGCGATCGGCGTTATGTACATATATACAGATATAATACACGTGCGCGCCCGCATACCTGCGAGCATGTCTCGAAAAAAATCGCCCTCGCAACAGGTTCTCTCTCTCTCTCTCTTTCTCTCTCTCCATTCAGGCGCTCGCTCGCGCGCTACACATTTCAACGTCGCGGACTATCATTTCTCTCTCTCTCTCTCTCTTGCTGCAACCTTCATCGTATGTATATATGTATACGTATATACATATACATTCACGTGTATTAACGACCTTATCGGTATGAGAGGGGGTTGAAACGATTTAATAGCACGGCTTATCGAGTAGCAAGAGGGGGAGGGCCATATCCAAGGAGTGTAGCGCGCTAAATGTCATTTCCTTGAAAGATGCATCGCTTGGAAAACTGGCTCTTGAGAATGTCGCTCGATCCACGCGACGGAAATCTTGCGTAAGGCAAATATATATATATACGAAGGAGATATAACCAGGCTGATATTATAGATTGGATTAATTTCAGATATTGACGAAATGGCTGATCTCTATTGCGGTTCTATATAGATGATCCGCTATCAATGAGCTCGTATATATAAGATGCATGTATATAATATATAGATATAGTTGTGGAACGATGTGAGAACGGAGGTCTGTTGCGGTACCCCTGGCTCCATCTGTTGGACCGAGGATGAACTGAAGATCTGAGTCCTGCGGATGTTCTGGAAATCTGAAATGATGATTTTCGAGTGTTTAATAAGTAATGTAATGAACTATAGTTGAATCTATGTAAAAATTAAAAATGTAGATAAGGTTATTAGCAACGCCTGTATTGATTTAGAACTTGCTTTACAAGATTATTCGATAATTATATAGTAATAAGATTTCATGTTACAATGTCTAAAACGATAAAACAGAAATGCTCTCTCTGAAAGGTAAATTTATAAGTTATAAATAGTCATCTGCGACTTCAGAAGACCAGTAAAGCATCAATTATAAATAGAAATCTTGCTTTCGCAATCGTAATTTTTTTTTAATTCTTATAATATGACACTTATATTCTGTCTTTTATACCAAATGTAAATACTCTACTAAACAACGTTGAAATTTTTTATCAACATTGCAATGCGTTTCATTATATTAAAAAAGAAATAGCCTATACGCGTAATTATTTCATTTTTGTACACACAAGCGTGCCGTTTGAAAAGAAAAGTGAAAGAAAACAAAAGGACAAGCAAATTAGTGACTTAAAGCAGATTAAACAAAGTTACGAGAATACTTTATGAAGTAGCAGTCGGAATACTGAGGGTTCAAAACTTTGGACAGACGTAGGGAAAATAAGGAAGAGAGAGAAAGAGAGAGTCGAATCTTTGAAGACTTTATATACATATAATTATATAATTGTCTTAGCAATTCAAGTATTAAACTTTGTTTTAATTTAAAATTCAATTTCCCAAAGGGAACGAGCCACGATGACATAAGGCGCAGAGGGCGAAGGGGACAAACAATAAAATCGTCTTTAATTGATAAAAAGTTTTCAAGCCCCCAAGTGCAATGCCAATATCAAAGTTAAACAGGGGCCATCTATATATAAGAACTCTGACTTATACGACATCGAATACAACTGTTATATATAAATATACCAAAAATATAATCGCCTAACGCGTATAACGGAACATAGATGTGCGCGTATCTTCATAACACATAGCCGTATAAGCATGTTGTTTATAAGACGCGTCTATAAACCGCACGTTGAGCAAATTAATTTTTAACGCGGGAATTATCGCATTTATACAGCACGCTCGTTAAAATCCATTAACGTGACAATCAAACGGCTTGAGCTTGGCTCTGAATTGATCGCGTCTTGGAAAATTTGCCAGGACTATTATATATATATATACATGTACACGCGCGGAAAAGCCGCTACATTGATAAACGACAATGACTCGCCGCGACGCTCAACGATCGATAAACCAGCATTAAGCAAACATACGCTCATTGCAGCAGCACACTGCAATATCCTCTCTCTCTCTCTCTTCCCACTACCGAATCTCACACGCTTGGCGTATAGCCTGTGTATATATATACAGATACTCGCCTGCTGTGCGTATAAACCTGGCAATAAAACCCTCCACCCTACCACACGAGTATACACGCGAGGGAAAGTGGGGAGCAAAAAAAAAAGAGCGAGGCAGGAAACAGGATCGCGGATAACTTAATATTTATTATCCGGCGAGATTAAATTTTAAAGGCTGGCTCTCTCTCTCTCTCGCGCCGTTCTAATGATACTTTACATCGCATGCTAGAGAGAGAGAGAGAGGGAGAGAGAGAGAGAGAGAGAGACGCTGCCGCCGCCTGTAAAGCGCGCGCGCGCGAGCGTAATCGTAAAGCACGGCGGCAGGGCTAACGCAGCGGAACGATCGCTATCGCCTAGCGCTTTTTTAGCCTCGCGCCTGCGCACGCGTATATATATATATATACCGTCGCGCCCGACCGCTAGAGAGATTGAAGGCCCGATGTAATCCCGTAGAGAGAGAAGGAGAAAGAGAGAGATGCGATTGATCACCGGCAGTGCGAATTCCAGGGCGACGCGCGCGAGAAGAGAGGGAGAGAGAGAGAGAGGGAACGAAGATGACGGCGATGACGCCTACGGTGATCTTCTATGTGATGCGGAGTTTTGTTTTTTGTGAAGGGTGAGGGAGGATAGGTAACCGGTGGGTATATATATATGGTTCCGTTAGGCAATGGTATTTCAGGTATCTGTGAAATTTGCTCGTGTAGTATGGTGCGGAGAGGGCGTTTAGGTTTTGTCTCGAAAGCTTTAGTCAAGAGGAATGTTACGGAAGATTGTCTGGAATGAAGCATAATTGATTGTTTATTAGAGAATTATCGTTGGGTTGTGATCGTAACTTTGTGATTATTAAAGAAACTATTTGATTGGGAAACCAGGAGATTTTAATCATCGATGCTAAGTTTGGTATATAATTAAGTAATTTATTAAGAAACGACATGGTCAGAGAAAAATATTACTCTAAGTGTTTTTTTCTTCTTGACAGTGAAAATGAATAGAATGAAAAATATCTCGCATTTACAGCTACTGCTTCTTCACGTTTGAGAAAATAAAAGTACAGTTAAAGGTGGAATAAAAAAAATTCGAAGCATACTTACGATTAAATCAAGAAAAATCACGTTACGGATATAGGCTATACGTATAGCTATGTCTAAATATTTAGAAAAATCGGATTTCCGCTGCCGACCGGCTGTATACGTCGAGAGCACTCTAATTGATTTAATTAAGCGCGGGTCTTATTGTAACTCATCTCCATAGGATCTCCGTAACGCTTTTTTTTCCTCTTTCGCGTAAGTAATTATTCCACGCGTAAGATAAATTACATCATGTGAGAAAGTGTATTTTAGCTTCTTGCTTCGGAAAATTGCTTTTGTTTTTGTATACCTCGATGGCGCGCCTTTTGCGTCAGTATGCGCGCATCTGTAAAAAAAAAAGAAGAAGAAGAAAAGTTAAAATCTTCGGATATAAAGCAAATGGGCTGAGGAAATTGTAATTTGATTTTCATTGCGGAAATCGCGTATAAAGTTGGGCGTGTATACTTTGACGTTATAGCCGCAGTCGAGGTAGACTCTAATATTTATGAATACGAGTGATGGTTATATACATATATATCTATATATTTAACGCTGTAATGGTGAGATTAAATTGTTATGATAAATATTTTAACTTTGTTGCGTTTAATATTAGGGTACATGTGCTATCAAGCTGCATGATGATCGAGCTTCAAGTGAAAAGACGTTGTAATGTTGTATAAACAGTTTAATATCTGTTTTAAATTTTCATTAAATTATTTCTATGCAATGAAACATTAAAATATAATTATATAATCAACATAATTCATTCATTAAATTTCGATATATATGCATTTGCGCGTTCTCTTTATAATGACCATCACATGTCCATATTTAGACAAAATGTATCTCATTCGTGGAACCTCGTTAAACTTTTCCTTTTTCATTCCGACTAATTAAAAAAAAAACTATTCCACCAAAAAATTAACTATAGCTTTTTTTATAATAGCCAACACCCTCTTCAAAATGAAACTTCACACCCATCAGATTTCCATTCCCCAAAATGACTAACCCCATTCTATAATCACGGCACCGTATATACATATATATACCCTACCTCGTCTATTTCTACCTTCGTCCGCTAAAAAGTTACCCGAGTCTCTCCAACAATGGCATAGCTGCCATCGAAAAAGTAAAGAAAAGGAGAACACAACGTATATACGTCTCACACCAACGCGGCAAGAATTTCGAGGCATCAGTGCGCAAAGAAAACGAACAGATTTCTCGTAGCGTGCTCTATATATATATATATATATATATATATATATATGCCCGAGATCTCTGACACGCGGCGCGCAGGTATTATACATATATATACACGCAAGGCGTGTGCTATAGCGATCGAAAAAGAGCGAAATAGACCGCCACCGTGTTCTTTCAACACGATTGCGGCCATCCCACAGCACCACGACTCCGCGCAAAAGTCACTATATACGCCCCCTCCAACCTTGACACGGTTCAGCTCCTTCCATCTTGTATCCGACACGGTACGCAGGTAGTCACGTGCGTCTTCTCTTGTATCTTCGGCAAGTCAAAACAAAAGTTCGCAAGGGAGAGAGAGAGAGAGAGAGAAAGAAAAAGGAAAATAAGGAACCTGCGGATGAGTTTTGGATTAGCTATATATTGGACATCAGAGAAGAAGGCGCGACGGTAGTGGCGCGTGTTGGTGTTTGTAATTAATTGCTTTATTAGAGCGATGACTTAGGTAATGATGGTCGCTGCTGCTGGTACGCGCGTTAGTTTTTTGTGGTATATATAGGTATACCTCCTCGCGTATTATTCACCTCCGGCAGATGGGCCGATGATGAATACGCGCTAATTTTATGCGCGCTCATCGTCTGTGACGTCCTTTATATTGTACGCGCGTCTATTCATTTGTTATACGTATATATACGCGTGTCGACGATAAGCGCCGACAGAAGAAACGAGTGGATGAGCATTCGTCACACAATGGCTGTTTTATATATGTAACATAATGTAATATTGTATATAGTTTATATATAGACAAAATCAAACAAACGTATATATATATAGTGAATTAAAGATTTGTATTTATATGTATATATATGTGACGTTTTATATATACAATATAAATATGCGCAGGATGTCGATTGGATACAATGTATACGTATAAGCTGCGTTATATGGAGGATGCTTTATGTAAACAACGTCGCTCTTAATCTGTCCTCGAGGATGTTATATTTTACACTGAGCTCCAGCTATAATGAAAACATTCTGCCATATATACAAGCGCTGAACTTGATAAATTCTCACTAATCCACTTGAGAATTTAACGACCCGACAGAGTGAGAGAGAGAGAGAACTGACAGCAAAAAGCATCGTGTCATTCTCCTCGTATAGCCTATCAAAAGGTTTACGCGAAATAACTACTGTATATACTACCTGCTAACTAAGCGGATAAACGAACAATCTTGATAAAAACTTATTTTCTAACCGCCGATCTATATTACATGTACTCCTTTCATTATGCAATTTTTTTTTATGCTAAAAATTTCACTAATAATTATATTACGCTTCGTTATATATTACATTTAGATCGAAATTAAAAGAACCCGATTAACCAGCGTATCGCATTGCTTTATAGCATATGCAAATAGCTAGGCACGCATTTATGTATATATAAAACCACAAACTACACCGTTTAAACGTCACCTCGTCCAGCTCAGCATCAACAAACTTCTGCTCTCCACCTCGTTTTATACTTCGCGCGCTAGTAATCGCGAATCATGCGTCTCACGCGGCGTATAATTATCGAATACCTCATGCACCTATATATACACCGTGTATATATATATATACACCAGCATATCCCATGCGATGCTAAAGCCCTGCGGGTGCTATGCGCCTCTAGCTTCGCCTCTTTCCTGACTTCTCTCTCTCTCTCTCTCTCCCTCTCACTCTCAGGACGACACGTCACCTGCACCGGCTGTTTAATTAATAACAGTGCGCGCAGTTTGGCAGCGCGAGGTGCACTTCTCCGGCCGAGTGTCGCATCCATCTACGCCTCCGCGCGCGCATGCACAAGCTCGCACAGAGTAAGCAAGCAAGCAAGCAGCTCCGGAGGTGATGCTAACCGGTATTACAAGCCTGCGTCCGACGTTAAATTGCGCGAGCGCGATAATAAGGGAGAGAGACGAGGAGAAGGAGGAGAAGGAGGAGGAAGGCGCCGAGATATATGCATTGTAATTGAACCGTTTATTGCCCGGGCGAGTGCGCAGACATACACACATATATATATATACATACCAACCAACCAACCAACCACGTGAGTTATATGTTATGCTGTGGTGAGGCTTATACTTTCTTTTTGTTTTACTTCTTCGAAGAAAGAGAGGGCAAGAAGAAGATCGAGGAATGTTTCGTGCGTGCGTGTATACATATATACGTGCTATACGCCAGGTGTGATGTTTCGCGATTTTACTCGTATATGATGGAGAGAGAGAGAGAGAGAGAGTGATTTGAGAGAAAGAGAGCGGCTGATTTTCGGGCCGACGCATGAAACAAGTGCCCGTTCGTGTGTTGAAAACTGTATTTATTTGCCGGAGTTATTGCGCTGTTAAGTGGCCGCGAGATTCGCTCGGCGAACCGTTGGTTTTCGAGAGAGAGAAAGAAAAGAGCTTTATGACGTCAGTTGCGAGTTGAAGGTATTCTAGAGGTTCGGATTAACCGCGTATTTTTTTATTTTTTTTATTCAATGGCTTGTCTTTGCCTGAGCTCTCGGGCGTATATTTAATAGAATTATATTAGCTTTGATTGAATTATATATTACGTTTAAATGCGTTATTTTATGAAATTAAAACGAGATATTGCATTTGTATTTAATTTCTGCATTGAGAAAAAAAAATATATATATATACGAATAATTTCCGCATGATATATTATATTAATGACTTTAAGAACAGAGAAGAATAGTATACATATACACAAGCAACAAAATTCAAAACAAATCGTCAAAGCACATAAATGTCGCTCGAAATTAATGCAGCGCTATCGGCAAGCTCGATCCCGCGTGTCATTATTCAATGCTTATACCTCGCGTCTGAGATTCTCTATATATCTGCTTCTTTTTCTTCTTCTTCTCTCCTGTATAAGAGACGAACAAACATAGAATAAAAAATATATGCTCCCAATCCATAATCCACTATACTAAAACCCGATAAAACCTCCTTTGCGGACGATCAATTACCAGCCTATATATATATATATATGCACACGCTGCAACGAAACACTTATCAGCGCTAGGAGCGTTCCGTCACCTGTGACCGCTGCCATTACCTCGATGGACTACTCTTGCATTCCTTCTTTTTTTTCCTGCGTCTTTCTAGCCCTCGAGCTATCCGAGCCAACGCGCGCGCGCGCTCGCATCTCTAACGATGCCGAGAGATACACACCTTCGAACAAAAGAAAAGCACCGGGAGAGTGAACGAGGAAAAAGAGCGGAGAAGAGAGAGAGAGAGAGAGACGAAGGTAGTGAGAGATAAGAACGAAGGATGATCTATAGGAACGTTCCCGACAGCTTTTCCATCCTCAGAATATATCCCCGAGGATTATGAGGAGAGCCGAGCGGACGACGCGAGTGATAACGTCTCGAAAACAAGAGAGAAAGAGAGAGAGAGAGAGACTCCTGATGTGTGTGTATATATATATATAGCTCTATAGACTTCCTTCCGTTGTATCGACGCGCATATATGCGCAACGAGCGTATAAGTCAAAGAAGCAAAAATTTTACGTACCACCATATTATATTACTATATATATATATATATATACACGAGCACGAGACTGTCGTCGAGTCCGCCTGATTAAAGGATTTCGCGGAAGGAGGCTCTTTGCTCGCTCCTCCTACCTTCTATATATACCAGCCTCCGCAGGATAAAATTAATGAGTGGCGCGCCTTTGATTAATTAATTTTATTAATTAGAGCGAGCGCGCGCGCGCGGCGTCGCCTCTGATCTTCGCGCTCAAGCGTGTGATAAATAATTTTGCGACGCAGCCAAGTGCAGCGGACGATGCGCGTTAGTGTATACAGTATACGTGCGTATATGTGTAGTATATATGTATAAAAAAAAAATATGAGGAGGGGGGGTCAAAGTGAGCTAGCGAAGCTCAAGGATTTCCAAGCGGTTAATCGTCCGTTGAAAAGTGATTAACGGATCCGTTGACTTTCGAGTGCTCGTCGTGCTATATACCTGTATGTGTATATATATAAAAGTGTAACTACGTGCTGTTGCTATAACATGATGGATGGGTTTTTTGTCAAGCCGAAAACGCTGCTGTTTGTACGCGCTATTTTTGACTATGATAACGTGAAAAATTCTGGTAAATTGAAAAATAGTCGATCAACGAGAAAGTTTGCAAATTGAAATATTCGTGGAAAGAGATGAAATATATATGTTGTCCGCGTGAAAATATTTATCTAACCTGCAGAGTTTGTAGCGCCGAGTATTACACTTTGTCGGATAAATAAAACATATCGTGGTTGGCTAAATTTCATATTGTTTTCTTCGTTTAATTTTTGTTGGGAGGATAAATATTTGCAAACGGCTTATCTACAGTAATTAGCAAAGGCGCGGTTGTATATACGTACGTGATAATGTTCGATATTGGATATTCTCCAATATCGGCGAGCCAATATCAACTCGACTTCGGTGCAACGGTCTAATGAGAATGTAATTATTGGAAAAGGAGCAATTAAATTAAAATTCGCCATACGTGTCGTCTTCCGCACTGAAATGTCACCACCGAGGTTTATATGTTATCCGGAATTAATTTGAAATTGATAATCTGTCAACATCTTTATGTTATGTATGCATACGTTTAAAAATGTGTGTATGTCATAGAAGTAAAATCCATTTTATAGATTAACGTTACAGTTTAACATACAAGAAGCCAAGGAGAGTATATATCTCAGAAATATGAAGGAAGCCACAATATTAGATCCTAACGCTTCAATAAACTGAAGTTATCGACATTTTCAGCTGAATTTTAAGGAAGTACTGAAAATAGTGCTATGTCTTTTATATTAACTACTAGTCTAGACAAGTTCCATATAGAAGTGTAAACAAGTACAATAAAACTAGAGAGTGCAAGCTTTCCGTTATTTCCTTTAGAATTAAAAAATATCAACTCCTTCTAAAGTTACGTTAGTTTAAAGTTAAGCAATAAAATATGCATCAGATACACATGAAATTGAAGTTCTAGGTTTTATCGATTTATAAGTGGTTTTTAGTTGCTTAACTTTGAACTATCGTAACTTTAGTAGGAGTTGATATTTTTGAATTCTAAAAGAAGTAATAAAAAGCTCGCATTCTCTGGTTTTATTGATTTATTGATATTAATATAAAAGACATAGCACTTTTCTCAGTATTTCCTTAAAATACAGCTGAAAACATCGATAACTTTAGTTTATTGAAGCATTAGAATCTAATATTGTGGCTTCCTTCATATTTCGATATCTAAAATCATATCTCAAAGTTTGAGAAAAATCTATGATTCGCATCTGAGATACTCTCCTTGTGAGTCTAAACCTTTATTTATTTCACTGATGCAATATTGATAAATGTTTTACAGAATATTTGCCAAATGAATAATCTCTTTAATCCTTCAAAAATATTTATTATTAATAAATATTAATTTGACAAATTTGTAAAAGTTAAAGACTTTGCGTATAAACAAATGAATTTTTCAATTTGAAAACAAAAAGATTAAACGAAAAATCCTACACGCAGCTATAAAAAGAAAGAATGAAACAAAACTCGAGATCGCAGGTTAGTAAAAATGTAAATACGAATGTGGTATATACAACTCTATTCAAACAATTTATTCATAAACCTTTTAATTTATCAAACAAATACATTGGTGTACCGATGCAATGCGTGGGGTCCGCTCAAATATTTAAATTCAGATTGATTCACAAAGACTGCAATGTACAATCGACTGCAGCTGCTGCTGCTGCTGCAGCCGTATTTTCCTTTTCCAATCGTCTCGCTTTTTCTCAAAATCAACACGGTTGCAAAGAATTCAAATGAAACCTATACCCTCCCCCCTGCTTTCTCCCTTTTCATAGATACCTATACACCTATACACAGACGTATATACGCACATATTCGCGTAGTGGCGCGCTTGGGAACAAACAAAGATCCAAAGAACTTTCAAAGCTTTCGATTTCTCTTGCATACTATCCTCTCCTCGTCCTCAAATTTTGCATATCAAAGTTCCAGCTACCAACTACCTTCCCCCCCCCCCCCTTCCAACCACCCCCTTCTGACAGTTACTGCAGCGTAGCACATTTCACGGGAATTCAGGGAAAAAAGCACATAGCGCACATATACATACACATATACAACACACGCTCTTAATTAATATCTCGCGCGCGCAGTAACGCCACGGCACGCATTGCAGCGCGCACGAGCCAAAAAGCGGACCTTGCTGCAGTATATAGACACAGAACCGAGGGAGACAGAGAGAGAGGTATAGAGATCTAGACGCGAATACGCGTGCGCACGCTTTAGCTTTAGCTTGCAAAGCTTCGTGTTTTAATCAACGAAATGAATGAGGCCGCCGCCGGCAGTGTTTTTTCTCGTAACGTGATCCAGGATGGGCGCATGTCTCTTTTTAGTCTCTCTCTCTCTCTCTCTCTCTCTCTCTCTCTCTCTCTCTCTCTCTCTCTTTCGTTCCCTTCGATTGACGCTCCTTTTTTTTTCTATACCGCGACTTTGCCGCATTCGCGCCCGTATCAGATGAAAAATCGCGATGTTGCCAGGCGGTTTCGCTTACAAAGGCGCTCGCGCGCGCGCGCGAAACCCTCTGTTGCGTATATATAGCATGAAAGGATCGGAGTGAGAGAGAGAGAGAGAGAGAGCAAGGGAGTCGCCCAGATAAAGGTATGATAAAGGAGAGAGAAATCACAAGCTTCTGCAGGCGAAATTGCTCGTATCGCCGAGCTATCAATGGAGGAGAAGAGATTTTTTTTTATTTTTGTTCCTTTTTTTCTACAAAGGCATTTACCAGCGTACGTCGATGAAATATTAATTCGATCTAAGCTGTGAATTTGTTGCTTCTGTACGTAGCTGGTGTGGTAATAATATGGTTTCGATATCGTGGTTATGAATATCGTTGCCTTTTTATCGGTACTGTGGTGCGGCTGCTGTTGCCTGCTGCGATGAGAGTGGAATGGTATAAAAGACTGTATCGGGATAACGCGTTGCCGATATGTCGAGGGATATAAAATTATATAGCTAATAATTAGATCGAAATTACTAGGATTTCGTGTAATACTATTAATATTAGTAATAATTATGTACATTATATAATACATGATACCAAATACTAATTTGATATATAGCTTTCATTGATTATAAATAATTTGATCGTGCGTAACGTTTATTTGCTTTTGAAAAAAGATAACTGAAAATTGATACCTTTTCTCTAATTCAAATTTATTTAAAAACTTTTTTTTTAGCAGTCTTTATAGTTTATATGTCCAAGTTGTTATTTCCCCTTTGTTATTTATTTTGAAATATTGATTGAGTTGATGGAATCGTAAAATAGAACCTGAAAAACAATAGACTTTTCACGTTTATGACGGCTTATCAATGTGTTGACATCTGCATTAATCATTAACAATTTTCCCGAGTGCTAATTGTCACAGCTAGATTACACAGAAGATTATTATTTTCAGATTTATTGTCACGTTGCAGTAAAATTCTATTTAACGAAATACTTTTCAATTGGTGATTATATATTATAACTCGCATTTTCTTCGATTTCCGGTAAAATTTATATAAATGACTTTTAACCTTCCACATAACGTATTTAAAAATATATATATTTATCAAATTTCCGAACCCTCTTGCCCCTCGCGCCTTTCCATTAACTTATTCAAAACGTGCGGAGAAATCGTTCTAAAAAGCCTACGAAACCTCATTTATTATCCCTCTATAGCTCATTCAATTCATCGCAAAAAGTCCTCCCGCACTCTCTGCTATATATTATACCACACGCACGAAATTTCCCACTTCCTGCGCGCACGAATCCAAATTTTTCCCCAGCATATTCTCGCGCCTCGCCGCAACCTCAATAGCTTCACTTCCCGCGATTTCCATCCTAATTATACACGCACCACAGAAAATGAACAAAAAAAAAAGAAGCATAAGAAGAAAAGAGCATCTCTCGCCGCGCCTATTATACGATGTCGAATGCAAAAAAAAAGTGCTAGACCGCACGAAAGTGCGGATGAAGAGAGAAAAAAAAGAACAACAACACAACATATATAACCATCGAGAACTATACGCGAGCGCGCGTGCCCGAGTGAGGTTGGGAAAAGAATGATGCGCGCGCGCGAGAGCGAGAGAGAGAGAAAAGACCAGCGGGAGCGCGAGCGAGATGTACAGAGACAGATAGAGAAAAAGGCGCGATTCGAAGTGGCATCTCCCGTGGTGAGCCTGATTGCCCAGCCATTTTGTCAGCTTATTGCCTTCGAGATCGATTTGTCATTTCGACTCGCTTCCTTCTTTCTTTCTCTCCCATATAGGCATCGAACGCCCAAGCGACCTTGTGTGGGTGTCTGTGTATATATGTGTGTGTGATCAGCGTTGTTGTGTGCTCGTGGGAAAGCCACCGGGTACGCAATAATAATTGATAAAGTGGTCGGGTAGATAAGGCGCCGGTTTATCGATGTATATGTATAGGAATAAATATATATACACACATACACAGACGAGTGCAGGCGTATAACGCCACAGGAGAATAGCCCGTTATCGTGACGGCTTAATCGTCGATATTGTGCGCGCACACTCGGTGTGGGAGGAGTAGTTTTTGGGAAGATAACGATCTGCGCTTCTTAACTTGGCGGACGCTTATGGCGCGCGCGATATGATTGAGCCGCTCGATTAAATGGAATATGGGAATTTTAGTGTGGTTGCTGCTCGATTGAGACTGGTTACGGTATGCGCATGTGCTTTTAATTGTCATCATTTTTCTACGGGCAAGTTCGGGGAACGTGTCACGCGATATGGGGAACCCATTTTTTTTTTGGGTATATATGGGGTGAATGATCTTATAGAGGGGAATCTCGATTATTTACTGGTTTATCTGTTATCTGATATACCGAATTTTTCGATAGATATCATGTTTTTATGTACGCCAACTTCTTGGAATAAAAGTAAAAAATATCCTGCGTACTTTTCTTTTCTACCTTTTTCAACGTGATTTTCTATCTGATTTCACTTAATCAACAATTATTAATAATTTAAATATTAATACTAAGATACAAGTAGTTCTAAACTGTGACTTCCACAAATTATTTTAACATAGACTTATGAAAGATTTATCCTTAAAAAACCATATCTTCTTAGCTATATTTATGAAGTTAATTCTAAAAGAAAAGTAATTGTTATAATTTTTACCATATTTAAAGCTGAAAACGAGACGTTATTACGAGAATTTATTGTCAATTTTTAATTCAAAATTAACCATATTCTAGAAATGTACTTAATTATTGCTATAATATGCTTAAGATTTCTGCCAAGGAAAATGAACTAAAAAATGAATGATTAAATGCTCAAACAATTTTAAATAAAAAAAAAACCATGGATATTTCGAAATTATTAATGAAAGTTGTTTCATTGGCATTAGTAAATACAAATTTGTTTCACAATTACACCATATGCTCCATTCAACCTAGTTACAAAGGAACACCAATCAAAAAGTATAGCCTCCATAATTCAGAGTCCAATAATTGAATCAAAATAGGCGAGAGGAAGAGAGAGAGAGAGCAAGAGAGAGCAAGAGATAGAGAGAGAGAGTGCCCGTGCACATTCGTTCCACATGTATATATACATACACATATACCAGCAGCTCGACCGAATAATAAATTCTCGATCATTCATAACGCGTAAAAGACCTACGCGATCGCGAGAAAGATAAATAACGGCCCTGCGAACAAAGCTCGCGCGTTCGCGTATACGCATATACATATATACACATACGAACTGCAGCCTATGTATAACGTTAAAGACCAAAGGTGCTGCGATAAATTCCAATCGAAATAAAGAAAACGAGCCGCCGCACACACACACACATATAGGGCACGAGACACGCGTGCGCCCGAGAGCTGAAATACATCAAAAAACTGGAAAAAGCCAAACGAGCGCACGCGCGTTCCTCTATATACCGTGACGAATCCTTTCCTCCCTCTCTCTCTATATACGTCAAAAAAAAGAATATCCCCAAATAATAATAGCTGGACTGACTTCAGAGACGGCACGGCGGCAGTATGGTGTGGCCACTTTTTTTTCCACGCATATATAAGTATACTGGCCTCCGTCGACGCTTTCACACTATATACGCACAGAGGCTTGTGTGTCGAGCGACCCCCCCGAAGGCGTACAAAGGACGAAAGGAAGCCGCCTTCGCTAAACACGCGCCCACGCGCGTCGGCAGGTCGAATCTACTATACTACTCGTAACTAATCGGCCCCCAAAGACGACGTACCGGTCTAGCCGCAATTTTCTTTAGACTATACGGAATGAGGAAAAGTATAATGCTGTAGATATCTATACATATATAGACGAGGTCTCTTCGATTCACCAATTAGTTCGGGAAAGGTGCAAACGCGTGCGGTCGTTTGGTCGCGCAGCGTTGATCGTTAGATGTGTCGCGTCTCTCTACGATTGTCGTTTCATTTTTCGGGATGACATGAACGATGGGGACACACACATGCACTTCTGTACTGAGCGGAACAAGCAACTCTCGTTCCTTGGATTAGTTACGCCGGCTGCAGCATACCGCGACGATCGACGTTTGCTCTGCGGATCTATGTATATAAGTTGATTCTGTCGCGCGTATATGTATTGGGGAAAAGGAAAAATCGATCGCGCGCACGGATATAATTGAGAAATAACGGCTTAGCCGGTGGGATCTTATGACGACGAGTCGCCCCTAAGTTCTTGGTATTAACGTTTATTCTTTGTGACTCAATTCGGAGAACGTTGAGTACGTATCAGCTGTTTTTTCCTTTTGCTTGTGTGCTCTTCAAAATTTTATAACAATTTTAAATTCGTATATAATAAGTAACGCATTATTATCTCGGGCCATTAAGAGAGGGGAAAAGTATAAGGATAACCTGAGAATTATAAACCTTATCTTTAAAAAGGTGCAGAGTTTAAAGTTGATCAGTTAAAAGCTTCTTCGTGGGAAATTTTTTCTTTAAAAATTTACTTCCACTGGTGAAGTGGGTCAAAGTTGTAGAAGCTAATTTAGATTATACGAAAAACTTGCAGGAAAATTGCCTGCAACTATTTAATGTACCGTGTTAAACTCTAAAATTTATTTTATACTCCCCGTGGAACATCTAAAAATAAAGTAGATAAAAAGAGAGATGGAGATGAATTTTGCGTAAATATAAGTATATAAGGAAAATACAACTCATCGTGCTTCTTTAAAATTTAATCTGCAGCTATTAAAACTATAGATATACGAGATAAAAAATATTATTAAATCCATTGAATTAGCTTAAGTTCACTGATACGCATATATATATGTACGACTGAACCAAGAAATACGTATACACACGCATACACTGCAACGAATTGATTGCATTTGATTCGGCGATCTAGAGTTAGGCCACGCTGCCTAATATATAGCTACGCTTCGACTGGGATCGATAAATTGCGCGCTATATGCAACTCTCTGCGGCCGATCTGCTCTTTCACTCCCCCGCCGCTCACCTCTTCCTTCACCTCGCACCAACTTCCAAACCACGATGATGATTAATACGTTCAACGGGTTACGAAAGTGTTTGTTGGACCCCAAACCCGTAATACGCGCGCGGTTGCGACCCAGCGTTATATATGTGTCGATCAACGAGGTGCTGCTGGACGCGTATGTGTAAGACTGCGATGTGGAAAATTCAGAATGCTTGGGAACGAAGAGACAGATTTTTTATTTGTCTTTGGGAAAAGAGAAATAACGATGGCAGTTTTCGTATTGAGTTTTTATTTATTTTAATTTATTTAAATTAAAATATGCTTATTAAAAAATACCTGTAGATATATACTCCGCTGTTATTATATCTGTCTATAATAACTTGCGAATATATGAAAAGATATTGAACTGAAATTTTATTAGTATATATAGAACAAACTCTGCATTTTTGCAAGTTTGATTCACTTTCAGATAATTTAAAAGTAAATTAAACTATTTCAGCCACATCTTTGCAAAGAATGTGTATTCCCCAATGAACCGTGAGTGCGAGTATGTGCAAGTATTTGCATGTGCGTATAAAAGAATCATATACATACTTTTTTTCATTATAAGTGATTTCTAATAAAAAAAGGCGTTTTAATAGATAAGATGATATTTAGATATTAAATTAATTTTTTTTTATCAAAGCAAACACCCTCAACCGATAACCAACTTATCTCATTTATGGGGTATATTAGCCAGAAATCGTGCATTTGAAAAAGTTTTTTTAGGTCATTCCATACGTTGATCAACAGACTTAAACGATAATTTAAAAAATCCTGTTAATTTTTATGAAAATTTCGATAATAATTGATTTTGATTATACAGAGTACTTTGAGAAAGGCTTGAGTAGCATAGTTAAATGGATTAGATAAATTAATGGTGAGAAGATGGTAAATTACGTAATCCGATGTACCTGCGCTTTAATTAATAATTAAAAGATAAATGAATTCGGTACTATAAGAACAATGTTTTGCTTTTCGAAAAATTCATTAATTTTAATTAATATTTGTTTAATACCGGATAAGAATGTAATAACTGCGTAATTGAATGATACTGTTCAGTTTAATTTAAATTAATCATAAAATATTCATTAAGCACTGATGATTTATGGTTTTATTTAAATACAAATATATTATTTATTAATGTTATAAAAACTTTTTTTTATATAAAAATTAATAATATTAAAAGTTATAAATATAATTTAATAACAAGGATTATATTTGCTAATTTGAAATAAAATGATTATTTAAACGTATCAAACAAAATCATTCCAACCGATAAAAACATATCAGAAGTGTATTGGGTAAACACGTTTACAAGAGCTTACCTGATATGAAGCTATTATTTGGCTAGGTAAACCTGGTTCATATCAGACGAGCAAACAGCGCTTTAAGAATATTGAAACAAGTATTTAACCTGATGTTGAACTGTTTAACAAGTAAATAAACTTGAGTTAGTTTCAAAGAAGCGATTTACTTATACGCGAACAAACGGTTTATGGTCTACTCCGTTTACTAGAATAGATTTTTCATTGTTACATATACTGCAACCGACAACGTTAGCAATGTAAATTTAGCATTCAAAATAGATTTCATCTTTAATAAGCTCTAATAAAGTTAAAAAAAAAACCTAACATATTCATAATCATAGCCGAAACGATAAAGAGCAGCGTAAAATTCATAAATTAAACAAACAGAATACTCAACGCAAGTACACAGCGAGTCTTAATTAGCTAAAACAAGCTCTACGTGTATAATATATATAAGCGGCTCTAAAATTAGCGTTGATGCTCATTTCTTGGATAAAGGCATCAAACAAAATCCTTCGTCATTAAACGCACCCGTAGCTCAGCTCTCGTTGCATCCTTTCCTTAATACCGGCATATTATACGAGGAAACGTGCGTATGTGTGTTTATATATAAGAGTACCTACACATACGCATACGTAGAGCGTAACGAGTTGCTTCAACTCTTTTAATCTCGTCCGCTGAACGGTAGATACGGGAAAAGTATTCAAAGGGCGCACGCGGCCGAATCATTTCACGTTCGCTCTCACAGGGGTTTTCGACTTTGAGATATATATATATACATATATTTTTTTGCGAGGAAAAACATGCCAGTGAAAGGATTTGAGGCAGGAAAAAGAAGTTCGAGGGTCATAATTTTCTCGTTCTCCGTTGAGATAAAAATTATTTTAAATGGCTGCACAAGCTCGAGAGGAAAAGTCGTATTTTTTTATTCAAATAATTTGTTGAAAATGTTTGAATCAATAGGCATTATAAGTATGAATATTCTATTTTACATTTGAACGCTCGTCATTTATATTTGAGATTGATGTGAAGTAAAATTTAAATAAGATTGCCTTTTGAAGCAACGATTCTATATTTCAACGAAATATGTCCAATATTTTTATTTGGAATAATTGAATTTGCTAACCCTATACAAATGTCAGCCAAATATATTCAATTCAATGAAAGAAATTTGGAAATACAGAAAATAATATTTTTCTCAGAAAAACGTAATTCGACATTTCAATGCGCAATTTCCCAAAATTCTCGACTATTGTATGATTTCAGCCAAACCTCTCCATTCACTCGAAACATTCGAATGACAGAAGCAAATCTAAACTGCTTGGTATATATATATATATACGTTACCCCTGGCTAAAAACCCATTCCTTTATACAGCAGCATGCGCAACGTATTATATATATATATAAGCTCCACTCGAAAAGTCTACTCCAACACCGCATGCCACGCGAGGGCACGAACGCTCAAAGGCAAACAAAGCCCACATATATATAGCTTTAGCCAATCATCATACCGTCATCACGGCAGGAACACCTCCGCCGGAAGGATTATAACGACTAATCTCTTTCTGCAACGTCATGCTTCTATATATATATATATATATATATATATATACAACGCCATCACGCACACGCGCGTCTAGAATCGCAAGCGCAGCCGCGGCGTATTACGTTCGAAATAATTTGGATATATAGTGGAGCGCGTGGCGTTTCGCCACGAATTTTGCCGTCGACGCGCCGTACATCACGCGTGTGTGCCCCACGTCTCTCTCTCCCTCTCTTCTCTAGTTCCCACCGTCCTAGCACACGTTATACGGATGGGGTCAAATCGATACGTGATATATACACGCGCGCGTACTGCACGTCGACATATAGAGCGACGAGAAACGGAACGCGAGAGAGAGAGAGAGAGAGAGAGAGAGAGAGACTTTGCTCAAGTCACGCGAATCGCTATACTGCTGCAGCACTGCTATGTTTCGCATTGCGTTGTTGTGTTTATATATACATGTATATATAGATGTGATGTGCATTGTGCATGCAGGGCTAAGCTGAGAAGGAAAGAAAGGAAAGTTATTTGTTTCCAGTTTAAATTTGGCAGTACTGGGTCGACGCTAACGCCTGAAGAATGGTCGGCATCGTGTTTACGAATGTTACACAGTTTGCTGCGCGCTCTGAGAAGGGGGTGCGAGAAAAATTCGCGCGTAGTCGTGAAGTGGAAAATGAGTTGGGAATATACTTTGAGTCTGATAAATTTTTAAATATTTTTTAACCTTTTCTTATAAAATATATGTGTATCTGTACACAGAAGGCAGAACATTGACGCACTTATCATGTCAGTGTTCCGTGTTCAGAGCAAACAATGTCAAGAATTATATATGTTGCTCGTATAGCACGTTGACCCATCTGTAAATTTTTGTCGGTATATATACTTGCGCTGTATAGAACGACACGACGTAACACGTCTACTATAGCTGAATAAATAATCTTACGTGAAAAAAAAGCCAAGCTAGCAGTTGCCTAAAGCTCCTCAAGGGACATCGCGTACAATATATAAATTTATGCAGGACGTGTGCACGCGCACGCAAGGTACTTGCACGGTATACAATATATAGGAAGAGAACGAACGAAGCAACGTATCACCGTAATTGTTATACTTATATATACTTGTATGTTGAGTAGAGCGCGTGGACGTTTACTTACCTCGTTGCTAGTATCGAGGGTAAACTTTCAATATTTTTCCTGTATAAATATGGCGCGAAACTAGAGCGGTTGTATGCTGGAATTTCGTTATTCGGTTATGATGGTTTATGAAAATTTATGGTTTTCGTCATTATGTAGATATATCTGTGAGTTCCCGGAATAACCATATAGGTGACAAATTTTTGAATCATCGATTTCATGCCACTTTTTGTATTTTTATATAGACTTCTGTCACGTAAGTAAAACGATTAAGCACAAGAAAAAACAGTATAACATATATAGTATAATATATAAGTGCAGATATATGTTTATTCTAGTAAGCCATACATATACCAATTTTATTATATAATAAAAAAATTTTGATAATCGCTAATTGAAAGATCTGAAAGAATTGAAAGAATTGCGTGCGATTGTTAATTGAATCTCCGGAAAATCAAAAGAACGTACACCATTTTAATGCGTACAATTTATGGCTGCCACAATATATTTCAATTAGCTCCACGAGTAGCTTTCAATCCTCTTTTCATGAACTGAAATAATATAGAATTTTATATTTTCAACGGCTTCAATCTACGTACAAAATTTTTACCCAATTAACGGCTATAATTTGTATAGAAATAAAATCACACCTACATATATCCAAAACGCACAAGGAATGCGAATCGAAACCTCGTTTCCAGCATCATATTACTATATCTATAGTTCAATTAACCTGCCATTCACCAAAAAAAAAAAAAAATGCGTAATCCTGCTCCATGTTCTATACGCGCGAACGCCACATTTTCATTGACAATATCCACCTATGCGAAAATAAGCAGCGTCAATTGGAGGATCGCACGTTTCCACTTGCGACAGCAACTACAGCAGAGGAACTGCGCGAGTTGTGGCTTTATACCTCATTTTCGAGTATATATATTTTTCCGCCTACCACGAAACTTCCGAGAGGAAAAGAACCTCGTCGCGTCATATACTCCACAAGCGTGCGGCATCATTTTTTCTTCCTCTCTCTCTCTCTCTCTCTTTCTCTTCAGTCGGCGCATTTCGTAATTCCTCGTGCACGCCATATAGCAGCGAGAGCTTTTATTTTCATTTCCAAACGCACGCATTCGTCGTATAGCGTCGTAACTCACACGCCAGCGCGAAATGAATGGCACACGGGGGGCGCGCATCGCTGATGATAGCTGTAAAAATGTAAGCTGCTCCTGCCTCCTATACTGCTATGCTATATACTATACTATGCTTTTCTCTGTCTCTGTATATGAATGCAAATGTTCCTCGAGCCGCGAGTAGGTTCGTAAAAAAAATCGTATTTCTCTCCCTTAAATATGCCGTTGTCGCTGCTGCTGCTGCTGTGGCGCGTTGCGCTCGCGCGGATTTTAATCGAGTCCGCGTGGTGAGAGAGAGAGAGAGAGAGCTAGCTGCTGTGGCTTGCAGGCACGTTTATATCCTTTCTCTCTTCGGCTAGTTCGCTTTGAAACAATGAGGGTCGTTGGGTGACGCGAACTGTAGGGTTCTATGGTGGCTGTGTTATGCATTTTTTTTTAAGAGAAAAACAGGGAGAGAGAGAGAAATTTAGAGGTGGATGCTCCCATTCTATGAGGTTGAGTTCGCAGAATATTATGAATGTTATATATATATATATATATATATATATATATATGCACAGGTAAAATGTTGTTGCGAGGCATGTGTAAGGGGTGCACAATACTGTCTCTTACGCTGGATTAATTTTATTTAGAAAATTTTTTATTGTTTGTACATTGCAGGTGACAGGTTATGAGCTTTAGAGGAGACATTATTATTCAAAGAAAACTGATATTTATCATTTACATTTACATATTATTTCTAACTACATTATATATTTCATTATTCATTTCGTTATTTAATAATTTCTTCTGCTCAATATACGATATTTTATTTCCATACATTACTGTTCTCAAAAAAAAAAGAAAAACAGCTAGTTAAGTATTTAGAACCTAATCGTTCGAACAATTACGCTTCATTTTCATTTCCTCCAAACTGTATATATTTTAAAGACCTCCGCAATTCAAACAGTAACGAAAGAAAGAAAAAAAAATTTGTTCATCACTTGTACACTACTACTACTACTACGTAACCTCTAACAATTTTACGTGCGTGTCACGACCCTCGAACCATGCATCCACACACCAACATGCATATAGTCCTCTCAAAATACCGTCAATCTCAAATAGAGCCGCACGCGTACACTCTCTCTCTTTCGGTCTGTAGTTAAAATTACCCTTCGCACGCGCGCGTGTGCCTTATTCCCTCTCGTCTCGTATATACCTCGAATTAAAAATAAAATAACATCGTCGCTGCAACAACTTCTCTCTCCCTGGGAGTTCCTACACTATATACTATATAGGCAATGCACAAAGGGAGCCGCTTCACACACGCGTGAACGCGTAGCACGCACGCATATATATATATATATGAAGCAAAACGCGCTGAGTATTTGGAAATTATAATTAGAGCGCGCGGGCGGCATCTCGAAATAACGAACAGGCCGAAAATATATATATACCGCATATATACATTTTCCCAACACTGTATGTACACGTCGCTTCTATATACTCGGAAACTCGAAGAGTTTCGCGTTATAGCCTCGGCCCTAAGATCAAGTATATAACTTGCAGAGAGGCATGGCGCGTCTGGAAGAAGTATTTATCATAATTACACAGACAGAAAGAGAGAGAGAGAGATGTATTTCGCGAAGGAGAGTATTTATATACGAGAGGGAAAGCTGTATACACGTACGTCTTAGATGCGCGTGTATATAGTATTGTTTGTTGGTTTCCCTGTGGCGAGGCGTCGACGGGAAGAGACGAGACTCACGAAGAGACACTTTTGGGCGCGAATCAATTTTCAGCGCGAATTGCTGAGTGTTGGGTTTCCTTCGTCGGCTCTACTATACGTCTATTGTTTGTTTTGCGTTAATGCGAGGGTGCACGCGTATTGAATTCAAAGTGCTATTATACATATATATATAAACACCTTGTGGCTTCCCAGAATAATTATGTATCTGCACTTTTCATGAGTTCGAGAAAATCTAGTTTCTTTTATAGGTGCTTAAAATCAAGACAGATGAGATTAAATGTAGCACTGCGTGTATGATTTCAAATCTAAATAACGTAATAAGAATAAATTTTAATGGAGTTATATTTTAAAATACAGGACTCATATAAAACTATTTCGAAACATTAAAAAACATACGAATATAAGCATAATGTTATCACTTTTCTAGGCCGCAACTCAAATACATATAGATCACGTCAAGAATAACAGTTTTAGCTCGGGCGATGTTTTCTCCGCGCATTGTTGGCAGAAACTCCGTTAAACAAAGTTTACTGCGCCCTGAAGAGATCTTATTTATGGCACGCGTACCATAATAAATTTACGACTCAAAACGGCCAAAGAAAGGCTATTTTTTTCAAAATACGTTGATAAAAAAGAAAAAAGAACAGAAAAGTCCATAAAATACATATTTATGTCAACGAGTAAACGATATATCAAATGTGCCTTATAATATACAAAACAAATAAACGAAAACAAAAAAATTGTCGACAAATCAAAATGAAATTAAGCAAAGCGTAAAGGGGAAAATGAAACGGCACACGAGGCTAGCGCCCAAAACAGTAACACACACACACAACAACCCCGTGAGGAAAAAGTCTAACCACTCGGCGCATGCAGCATGCATAATAACTCAAGCATCTCATGCTTGCGGCATTTAAAAAGGCATAATCCCCTAATGATCGTTCGCACGCTGGCGCTATACGCCTCAAGCTCTCCTAACATATACGCGCACTCCATGCATCTTCCATTAATCTAGTTCCACTATTACTCGCCCCCCCCCCCTCTCCGTTTCCTCCTCTACTATACCACCCGCCACTTGACTCCATTTCTCCGGCACGCTCCCTCTTATCTCGCCTCCTCTGCAGCAGCAGCAGCAGCACGCCTCCTCTCTCTCTCACTCTCTCCTTGAAATATCAGACACAACGGTAGCGAAGGGGAGCGACGGCTCTCTCTCTCTCTCTGGAGAACCACACGCGCTTAGCGCATGTAAATTCCTCCCTCTGTAACCCGTTGCCAGCCGCTCGACGGGCCGAAATATCCGACACCTACGGTAAAGGTGAGGCCCCCATCCCCCTCGCCTCTACTCTCTCTCTCTCTCTCTCTCTCGTGGTCACGAGTGCAGTAGTAGTAGTAGTAATAGGTGTGCGGGTGTGCGTCTACGAGAAGGAGGAGGAGGAGGAGGTTAACGAGCGAGAGCGGTTTTAATTTAATCCGCCTGTGCTCGCTATATGGGAGGAAGAGATGCTGTATGTACTATACGCAGGTTGGCTCAGCTGTATGCCGAGGCTACGGACTTGCGGTGTGCGGCAGGTGCAAGAGGTGCGGGCTTGTGGAACCTCTGGAAGTGTGAGGAAAGTGGTGGACTTTTTTTTTATAGAGCAAGTGTTGTATATATGTGTTAGCGCTATGTGCTCTTAGCGAATGATCGAGTGCATAATTAGTTAGGTATACGTATATAGGTGAAATTGTCAAAGAGCACGTGAGGTTGTGGCGTTTTCACGTGTGTGTGTGTATCTGTAGGAAAATCAATAAAATTCTTAAATTTTGAAAATTGTGCCACTTGAGATTACGTGGATTTTGAAATTTCAATGGTAGATGTACATTCGGTACTCGAACATCATTTATTAATAGAAGTTATATATATATATATATACATTTACTCTTTGACTGAACGATATCGCGTTTCAGAACTAAAATCGGTGGGTTTTTAAAATTCGATAATTTTAAAACTCTTTCCAGGAATTCTATTGCTTTAAAATTATACCTTTTACATCATTTTCAATGTAGGTCATTAAATAATAAGTATAAGCATTTTGTATAAAATATTAATTTACGTTAACGATTCTGTTTATAATGTATATAAACATCGAATCTCAAATAATATTTATAAACCGATATTCAAGCGTAAATAATTGCGTTTACGTTATATAACGTCAGTACGGTTCTTAGAATCCGAAAAAATAATTGTTACAAAAATCTCACACGCACCCAGGTGGGAGTAAAAAAAGTTCATATATATACATACAAAACTTACCACCAACGGTTGTACCACACCCACACGCGGGGGTACCCAAACATTTCCCAAAATTACGCCAAGACGCCTGTATATGTGTGAAAGAGAATCCGCGTCCGCCTTTAAGGGTTTGCCATTTGTCGTCACCGACTCTTCTTTTCCACATATACAACACATACGACGTAGCAACGCCAACACGCCCTCGAGTCCAACAATACCCCGCTGCTGGCGGTCCCTGACTCTCTCTCTTTCCTGCGCGCTCTCTATATAATAGTTGAATGCAAAACGAGACACAAAGTCTCTTCTCGTTTCTCGTGCTGCTGCTGGCAAATTGCTATATAGCCTATACGTCCTGTCGACTTTGTCGTCATTGCCGCCACGGGTATATCTCTGAAGATGAGAGGGCCACATACGTTATGTTCGTCACCTGTCCCTTGTATGTATGTAGTAGCGACGGCGGCAGCTCTGTGTGGTCGTAGAGAGTGGAGGTCACTCGGGGATTGTCTTGTAAGAAACGAAGGCGTGGATGGGTATAGTATGGTAGAGGACAGAAAGGAAGAAGAGAAAAGTGAGTATGTGGGAAAGCGCAAAGCGTGAATTCGGGAGGTCGGTTTCGATGAGAGAAGAGTACTATACTGAAGCATACAGTGCGGGATTTTGGATATATTAAAGTCGGCTACTTTGGTGGTATAGTTCGGTCAGGCGAGCGGCATCATGGGCGGTGCAACGTGGATGGAAATTGTCGTGTTGAGGCGACACTATGGAATGTGACCTAGTCATTGTGTTGAAATTGCGTTACTTTGACATGTGTGTCGAATTGTATACGTCGATCAAAATATCTGGATCATTACGTTGTAGGAATGGCTCGGAGGTCTTATATATATATATCACAGTAGTTTAAAAAAAAATTAGTTTTAACTGGGAATACAAAATAGAACAAATAGTTAACAGATATATGTAGATAAAACATGCGATCATTCCTTTATTTTCGGTCTTATAAATTTTTTCTAATAATATAACCTGTATTCTATATATACGAATTGTACTTTTATTAGACGATAACAAGAATTCGCTTTCGCTGATAAGGCAGGTACCTTGAATTTTTGCTACTGAACCTATATATTAATATACCAGATTTTTATAGAAAATCGTATTCGATCCAATTAGACGCTTATTTACACAAGATTTTTTCATTCAACACTGTTTTTGCATTTACATAGGTAAAAAATAATCCAATCTTTTATTGAAAGTATATTTTCATATACGTTAACCGCGGAATACATTCTGAAAGCTTCTTTACGCGCCGTTAACGCACGCTCTTTTCCCTCCCAATTTCATTCGGTAAAGGGAAAAAACTTTGAAATAATCAAATTCAATAAAATTCAGTCCCGTCCGACAGAAGAAAAATTGGTTCGTCCGACTTCTTCCAGTGCCACTGCAGAACATGTCAAACTTTTCTCATCCCCCCTGTGATCCTCCCGTATGATCCATCTCTTGACGTCCCGCGCTCTTTTTCCCTATCCCGGAATCTTCTACACTACTATATACACACATATATATATATATATATATATGTGCAACTATCAAAATTCATCCGCGCACCCAATGTAAACACACGTTGGCAGCTGCGAAAAGTGCAGACTCGCAGCGTTGGCGTGGCAAAGAGGATACGTATATATATATATATAGAGTAACCCACGCATGGGAGGCAAAGTTGAAGAAAAATGACTCAAAGCGCGCGCGCGATGAAAGATCGCTTCCAATATTCTACTCTTGGGTTCAGCGAATCGCACGACGCATGGGAAAAGAAGTTCCTTTAATTTTCTTCTCTCTTCCCTCCGCGCCCGGCTTGTGCAGCAGCAGCGGCTTTGAACGATCTTATATATATACACACACACACACACCTCTAGCGAGAGCGAATATTTGCCTCCTTTTTCTTACGTATATTTGTGCCTCCGCAGCGTTTCCGCGCTCCCATCATTGCGGGCGCTGCGCATGCAAGAATTGCGCGCGGCAGCTTCCTGCGGAATGCGCGCGCTTGCGCTCGATATGCGTATATATCTATAGTATATAGAAGGAAAGTGCGCGGTGAGAAGAGACAAAGGGAAAAAGAGGCAGTCGAAGAATATTCCGAATGCCCGCGACGTTTAGCGCATATCAATGTCCATTATTTATTTATCAGTGTGTACGCACAGCGTTGCCGCCCGTGTTTATGCGTTTGTTACTCTATTTGTGATTGATTTTTTTTTACAATGGCTGAGAACACGTCGTTTGTTTTAATTATTTGTTTATCTATATAATGAAAGGCTTTTTGTTAGACAGAGGTGAGGAAGCGTGGTCTTTCTCGTTGTGAGAAAGTAGGTTTGTATAATTTATATAGGTAAGAATTTTTATTGTTTATCGGATTATATGCAAAAGTGATTGAATGCCATTATTGTAATTGAGTATAGAAAATATATATTATATGACACACTGTATGTTGTTGAAGATTCTTGTAGACAATACACTGATATAATAATATAAGTACAATAACATGTAGAATTATTTGATTACAATATCATTTTATATGTATATGAAGAGAATTTTATGAATAAAGACACGTCTCTATAATATGATCAACTGAATAATATTGAATTTACCATAACTTATAATGGTTTTATTTAAATTGAAACATTTTTCATTAATATATTATTATATTTTATTTAACCAGAAGTATGAACATTTATATTTGACTTTATTATGCAATATACATTAATCCCCACCATCATGTTTTTTTTCAGTGTACAGTAATGATATATAGTATGTAATTAACTACTAAAAGTATTTAACATTACTTATATTGATCTACAATTTTGTATTGCCTGTTATCTTGTTTCATCTGCACATATTATCCCACATTTTTTCAATCATCCATTTTTTCTAATTATTATAAATAGAGCAAAGGACTGCAATAGTTTTAGTTAACAATTAAAGTAAAATAATAAAGTAACGAAAGTTTTATAACAGAGTCGTTTATATGTAAGCACTAATTAAACAAAGTCAAACAAGATTAATTTAAATTAAAAAAAAGAAAGAAAGAACCAGCTAAGAACGTAAAACTCTCCTATAATCCAACTAAAACTCAAACTCCAACTCGACGATACCTCTTCCTCCTCGAACGCGACTGAGCTCGCTCAATTATTCCCGCACAATAAAATACCGAACCGCAGCAACGTCGGCAGCTTTATGCACGCTCGTTTCCATTCTCTCTCTCTCGCTCTTTCTCTTTCTCCTGCAATCCTCTCTCGTCCGCTCTGTCCTGGCCCAGATACATTTGAAGCCGAGCGTGTATACGTATTCTCTTTCTCTCTCTTGTCGCCGATATGTGCAAATAAGAAACAAGCACTGGTTCGTGTGCATGCGCTCCCTCGGCCGCGGCTCGCACACAATGCGAAGTAGGCTGCGCGAGGTAAGGGAGGGCGCCGATTACGATAAATCTCATTAGAGAGAAAGAGAGAGAGAGAGAGAATGTGGAACACGGCCTCGCGTGTGCTGTATAGTATAACGCGAGTCATGCCCACGTATATAGAGAGCTGAAAATGAAGGGGTATTTTTGTTTTGCCTGCGGAGGAAGTGCGTGGGAGGACGTGCGCGAAGAATTTTACTGGGAAAGAGTTTAGTACATAGTGGATGTATGGAATGGAGAGGGATTTACTTTATCTATTTGTATTTGTTTCAATGTGAAAAGAAGCTTATACTTTGCTATTAAAGTAAAGTCGACAAGCGTAAATGTGAATACGCTGTATACGATATGGGTAATATAATAAATAGAACTACGGAATTCCGATGTAATAACGCAAATTCTTTTTTATCTTTAAATAAAATAGCATATTACGTGGTAGCAGAAGAAGCTGGTAAGTTGAGAATCTTGAACAGGATAAATCGTGGCATCAAATGTTTAATGTTAAGTTTTGTAATAATTTGTATATTGAGTGGAATTAAGTAGGTACAACTCATTTATTTGATCTGAGATAAGTAAAATATTGAATAATTATGTAGGGTGAGGAGCTGCTCGTTGGGCATGGAACGTTTCAACAAATCAAAATATGCGTATTGATTTATTGACTGTGTCGAATACGTAATTTAAAGATAACTCCAAAACCATGCGTAGCATTTACTGACTGTATCATTGTTTTAATAATTGATCATCATAATAAGCGTGATATCTGATCACAAAAGAATCATCGATGTCAATGGTAAGTCTGTTAACCTATGGATAGAATACAGTATTGTTAAGATCAATGTGGATTTTTAACAAGAATACAGAAATAAACAATTATGAAATATGTCAATAAAGCTACAATTATGAAGTTCATGAAGTAAATATTCTATTATGCATACCGTTACTGCGCGACAGTTTCGGGACGATTTTATATACGACATGCTGTTTGACAGATTTTCGAAAACAATACTTGTAAAATATCGTTTTCGAAAGCCTGTCGATATCATCTACATTCATGTAATAGATATGATTTTGTCAGTGATTCGTTATGCTATATGTCTTTATTGACAAACTTAAATATGAGTTGATTAAAGTGTAAGCTTTTAAATATTTAGATACCCTCGTTGTTTCAAACAATTAAAAACAGTATAATCAATACTTTTTCCAAATAGAAATAAACTTTTTTTTATAGAAATAAATAGTATTTTGTTTGTAGTTTTCGTTATATTTACAAAAAATACTTGTAAATAACTGTGTTATTAAACAATTTTTTATATCTCTAAACGTTTTTAACTTCAATATAGTAAAAATCACCGAAAAACTAATTTTAAATCGTTACAATTCCTTTCAACCACATATATATACTTTTCATTGTACTTTCACAAACTTCATGACCTCCAAACCCTATATCAGATTCACCAAACCCCCGCACACGCCATTGTCACTGAGGGCAATTAAAATCTCTTGGAAATTCATTATCTTTATATATTAGCACCGAGATGAAACGACTTGATCAAAAGTTTGCGCGTATATATATATATATATACAAAACAACACCCTTCGCGTTCGTTCGCACGATGCAACTTATATAATCCAGTGGCTCTGATGAAAATCCTCGCATCTGCTTCTCTCTCTATCTCTCTCTCTCTCTCTCACTCTCACCACAACCAAGCCTGCACGCGTACATCCACAATATATACTGCAGTACCCAATTCTCATCGTACCAACTGTATGCGCGCGCGCGCGTACAAACTTATCGCGCGCAATCCCGACAGTCCGCAATAATTTCGCGCGTAATTATCAACTTACTCTCCAATCCTCTTCCCTCTGTACCTTCCACCATCTCTAGTTCTTCCTCCCACGTCCTATATATATATCTACCAATATATATGTATAGATACCCGCAGTGCTCATTTCGAGCGCGTATATAACAAAGGCGCGCGCGGCCGCTTCCAATTACGCGCCCTTAATACGGCCGATAACATTAATTTCGTTATATCTCCAGTGCGTATCTACCTCTCTCGAAAGCTAGAAACTCGCGCATATGTATATATATATAGAGAGAGTAAGAGAGGGAGGGAGGATAGAGTGGGAAGACTGAATTATTCCCAGCAGAAATCACAGCGCTCGTGACCGGGTCAGCCCCGGCAGTCGCTGAGAGCTTCCTCTCTCTCTCTCTCTCTCTCTCTCTCTCTCTTTCACTTGCACACAGAGCACTCGTCGCAGGACAACAAGAGCAAAGGCATCGAGGGAAGGAGAAAGAGAATAAATAAAAAGTAAGAGAGGAAAAAAAAGGAGAGAATCACTTATAGAGCTGACAATCGCAGCATGCGCATGTGACTCTATACGTCCCAGTGCAAACATTACAGAGCTGCCATCCCTCGTTATACGCTCGATCGAGAGCGCAAATAATAAGCGGGTAATTAATTATTTGCTTGGGGTTTGTATGTAGTCGCTCTCTCTCTTTCCTCTCCACTCTCACGGTCGACTTGATTTTTCGGTTAATTTGTCCCGCGGGCCGCAAGCCGCTGCTGCCGTCACTGCCGCTGTCGCTTACCTGTGTGTGTATACAATGTCGCTGAAGCGCATTCTCTGTTGACGGAAGCCTCCAAGCTCTGCCTCTCTCTCTCTCTCTCTCTCTCTTCTCGTATCACGTACACACGTATATACCTACACAAATATACACGTGGCCGTGCCATTATCCGCTCGTTGTTTCGTTCACGAATATATATCTATATATGTTGCTGTACCTATTGTGTATGTGAGTATGTGTATATGCGCGACCTGCGGCTCGCTTCTTCTTATTCTCTGTTTACGCTCAACTGCGCGGATCTGCGGAGAGAGAGGCAGAATAATACGTTGTTAGTTATTGTGGACGAGGAAGAGAGAAAGAGAGAGAAAGAGAACATGTATATATATGTGTGTGTGTATATGAGTTTATGCACGCGAGGGGTTGACGGTCTTGAGTGGTTTTTCGAGGACTGCCGGAGGTCCTCGACATAGTTGACGGACAGATTGTCGTTTGGATGGCTGAATAATGTGCTGGTTTAGAATGTGCCGCGTGGTAGGCATTTGGAAGGATGTATATAATAAAGAATACGTATATATGCATTGTTTGCCGCGACATATTTTGACATTACTAAAAAAAAGAAACAGTTTTTTTAGTTCCAATTAAAAGTAAATGTATAAATAAGAGTATAAAATTTATTAAGCGAGATAATAATATTTCAAAGAATGCTTATATATATACATAGTTTGATCGCGTATATAAGAAAGAAGAGGGGGTCACGTGAGGCGGTAAAGTGCGATATCATGCCTTGCTAGTTTCATGATAAATTGCCTTGAGGTTGCACAAGAAAATTTCCAGTCTCTCCTATTAACCTTTATTCCCTTCTAGGCCATTAGTTATCACAATAACCAAAAACGTATAACTCATCTAGCCTTGCGTTCGTCGTTACACATTTACCTTTGAATTACGAACTACATATTATACGCCACACAACAAAGATTATATTAAAAATAATGAAAAAAAACTCTATTTTGTCACACAACAATTTCTGTTTCTACAAACAAAAGAAAAAAGCAACAACAACACCGTACCACGTGAAATTAAATTTTCCAGGCCAACAATTTGCTCTTTTATATCTTTCAACCACTCCGAAAACACTAGACAGTATACAGCGCTCGGATTCAATACACGACGCTTACGCTCACGCTCGACTCTCTGCAGTTATCTAAAATGGACTACACATTGCGGGGTCTAGCCATAAAATCTCTTGCAACCACCTCTCTCTCCCACTCTCTCTCTCTCTCTCTTTCTGGATAACGTAAAAAGCAAAAGACGAACAAGGCTTTCGACGTAAGTGTTTCGCTCGCGCCGCACATATAGCTACGACCTCCGTCCCCGTGAAATCCAGTAAACCTGCTGACCTACTTTCCCGGACGAGCGTAAGCTCGCACGTTTGTCTCCCTCTCTCTCTCTCTCTTCTACCTCTACCATCCCCTACGGAGTATATCATCATCCTTTAAAACGACTTTTCCGTCGATGCAGCCGCTGCCGCCGCCGCAGGCAAGTGGCAGTGTACGACGACGATGACGCGCGTTTCACCTCACCCCCTCTAGAGCTTGCATTATGTAGAGTGATTTTTCGCTGAACCGTGATTCTTCGCCTCCTCCCCCGGCCGTTCCTCTCCTTTTGTCAAGCGCGCACGTGGCAATTGTGTTTCCGCCGAGATTATTAAGAATTTCGAGCTAGTGAGTGAAGAAGAAGAAGAAGAAAAGTTAAGTATATTAGGTTATTAGGTATCCGAGGGCTGGAAGTGTTTTAATTTTAATATACGATGAAAAGGAATAATTTAGAAGACGATTTAGAACGTTGAGACGTGAAACAGCTGGGTGTGTAGGGTTGAAAATCAGGATCAAGCTAAAAGCTTTTTGCTAATATTTGTATAGCCTGTCTGCAAAACTCTAACATATAGGTACGTTAAGAGTTTTACAATGAAAAGCAGTTTTGATTTTGAGAATCCCACATGCACTTATACTCTGTATATAATATATATGTAAGTTATACATTCGTGATTATCCCTTTTATTCATTCAAATGCATAAAAATTTTTTATTTTATCATTCACTTGAAACGAACCAACAAAAACGGTAACAATGCAGCCCTAACGACCGGAAATGAGAAGAACATCTATGTTGATATATATATAATCAACCCCCTGCAAAGCATCGAAAGAAGCCTGCCGCGTGAAATCTCCGGGGCACGGGGACAAGTGCGTGACGTTCACGTGCTCACGATGAGTAACAGGCGCGAACTGTAAGTAAAGAGGTGAATAAGGGGGGACGGGGGAAGGGGCAAAGACAAGAGCGCGAGACGAAGCCGAGATTGATCGATAAGCGCGCGCGCGTCGCGTGAAAGTTTAGCTGCGCTAAGGCGTCGTAAAAGGTTACTATATAGAAGGGATGATGGTTATTGATTATATTGATTTGCCCTGCTGCTTTTTCCGAGCGGCTAACCGAAGAATTGGCTTTGTGTTCAAGCGTGCATGTATTTTTTGTGGAAAATATGTATATACAACGTAGGAGATGTTTTGATTCTTTAATGGTGTTATTATACTTTTAAAAATAAACCAGTGAAAAAATCGAGAGTCAACATAATAAATTTAATGAAAAATCTATCGATTCTATATAGGGTAAATGTATTTTTGGTGTACTATGGAATTAAATGTCCATTATCGAATAGTGACGTTTAACCGATGAATTATAGTTTATTTCTTGACTAATTTAAATATTAGTTTACATCTTCGTACGGTTTTACTTTAAGTAATTTCGAACAATTATATATTTTTCCATCAAATTAGGTCGAAATGATTTTATCCTACGATACCTAAATAACGATAACAAAGGAAAATAACAAGTATTAGCGTTTCGTGGAAAAAATTTAATTGCAAACTTTCATACAGTTTCAATTAAAGGACGAATTTATTTGTCCCTCCTCATAATGAAAATCTGTGTGTAGAAAATCTTCACAATTTTAATATTCTTTTCGTTTACCACTTTCCAGCCGCAGTAACAGCTAATTTACTTAACGTAAGAATTCCACGAAGAAGAATTTCAATTCACCGAGTTCCGCTGTGACTCTTCCCTATTTAAAAAAAAATTTCCAAAGAAAAACGAAACACAATCTCTCTCTCTCTCGTTCTCTTTACCCATAGCTCGAAACGACATTAGCACCCCGCGAAGCGGCACGAACGACGCGCTCGCAAATGATAACGGCGAGAAAGGAAATCAGCGTTCGTTCGCGAGGAAACAAGAGGACACGTCGAGAAATAAGCTCGACGCAGCAGCAGCAGCAGCAGCAGTTTCCCTTTGTCTCCCTCTCTCTCTCTTTCGTACGCGTGCGAGAAAAACAGGTTTATTCAGAGAGCGTGAAAAAATAAAATTAGCGCGTCGCCCCCGGGGTCTGTGAAAGGGTTGGAAATGAAATAACTCGGGGATTCGCGTCACGCGCCACGTCGGGACTTTGCGCGCACGCGCTCCCGCGTCTCGTCTAGTGATGTCGTCGCTCTGTGGCTCTTTCTTCGTAGAGAGCAGCAGAGAGAGAGGAGAGAATCCTGGGCGCAGATGCTTTTGTACGTATATACTATATATATATATAGCAGTAGTGTGCACGTTGCGTGACGTATATGCGTTGATGCCCTCGCTGATTTGCGCAGGAACGTCGTCGGCGTACACATATACACGTGGATAGGGTGAGATTGCTACAAGACGGTTAGACGTGGTATATATGAAAGACAGGGAGAAAGTGGTAAAAGGAAGAGAATACACGCATGTACGTGTGTGTGTGTATATGTGCGAAAGGAGATGTCGCGCGACTGATTGATTGTCTGCTTGGTGCATGGTGTCTTAGATCGTATACGTATGCCCTTATTACGGTGCGTAACAAAGCAGATGTCACCGTATGTGCCGGGAATACTTTGGCCCGCGACAATGATGGAAAACGTTGATGTTTGTTTTGTTTCGCTTTTTTTTGTTCCTATATGTATACGTTATTGGGGATAATATATAAACGATGGGAATTTGGAAAGATATAAGTTGAGGGTTGATTTTACTGAAATTTTGAATAAAAGACAAATCATGCCAAATGGATATATAGAAATGAAAAATAAATATATAGGTGGCGAAATTGCCGCAAAGATTTATAAGTATGCTCATGAACGAGGATAGTTTGAATTTATAGTGCAATAATAACTGCATTAGCACAGAAATTCTATCACCCAATTAATCACTCCGAACGAGGCACGCACTGTTATCACTGACAATAATTTAGTCATAGCGCAAACTGCACTAATGTTTAATTCAGCCTTTTACTGCACCATTATCATAATGTCAAGTGGTCGGACGAATAAATTCCATTTAGTACAATGTAATTGTTACGGCGTTGTTAATGAGTCGGGAAAAGTGGCCGCTCTCTCTCTCTCTCCCGGTAAAACACAAGCGCGCTAACGTGTATATATTATATATAAACCCCATTCGGAATGAATAACCGTGGGTAGCAGATGAAACATCGTTACTTTTAATTAACCGCAGAATCCTTTTTCACACCCACGAAATTCTAAAAAACCTCGCGGTCGAGAAAAAACAGCGGAAAAATGCGTTGGTTCTATATACGCGCATGTTGAATCTCTTTACGAGACGCATATAACCCAACGGCTATAATCCCTTCTACCCAAGTGCAATTTCAGTTATTGCAAGTCGCCGTCGCCACCTTGTGAAATTCGCAGAAGGGCTGACTCAACGCGAGAGAGAGAGAGAGAAAGACGAAGGAAATCGGCCGCGAAAAAATTGAAGACCGATATATATCGGCGCCGTCCGGGATATTGCGCGACTCGGGGATACTTTCTTCCTTCTCGCCCCCCTAATGTTAAAGTCTCTCTCGCTTTCTCAAGATAACTCGAGTGCTTATTGTGCGACGTTGGAAACGTAAAGAACTTTTTTTTTTATTTATTTCATCGTCGTATTCATTTAGGGAGAGTGTAATTATTATTTGGTGAGACTAAGCGAGTTTTTTAATTAAGGGTAGAGGTGGATTTATGCTAATTTAATAATTCTAATTGCTGGAAGAAGGAGAATTTCCAAGCGTTAAATAGATTAAATTTTAGAACAAAAGATATCTTTTCATTATTAAAATTCTAAAGATTCAACTTATAAATTGCTTGTTTAAATATTTGATGAATAACTTATTATCTATTTTAATCTAAACAAATTGCGTTAAATCCATTAATACTTGCTTTTCTGGGATTGCAAACAAATATTATAATCAACCAGCGAGGTAATTGGAATCCCGGCGTATCTATTAGGACGGAATTAGAATATGCAAAATCTCTTTGAGAGTGAGAGAGAGAGAGAGAGAGAGAGAGAGAGAGAAATGAGTGGCAATGCACTCAGCAACATTTTCGCGTAAGTTATTTATCAAAAAGTTACTTAGACCGTATACACACTTATTCGTCACTACTATGAATATTCAGATCGAGCGAGTTTTGTAAATGTTAAAAATGAGCTTATTATACACTCGCTCGCACTTGCCGCTACTGTAACTGAATACACGTAATTTCACGGGATCCGCAAGTGGAAAACAAAAATAGAGAAATTGTCGATGAAAAAAAAAATAAAAAAAAATAGGTTATACACCTTGGCGAGACATGAAAATATCCTTTAACGAATTTGCAATTTAAATTCTATCTTAGGACGTTTCGTTACTTCCACGATGAAGGAAGTAAAATGAAATACGATCTGACTCGCCACTCGCTCTCACTCACTCTCTCGCACTCGGAGTACCACGGAGAGAGACAGAGATCGCATGCATATTTATATACTCGGAGAAAAGAGAGTAGAGAGTGAGAGAGAGAGAGAGTGTGAGAGAGAGAGAGAATGAAAAAAAGGCTGGAAAAGGATAAAGTTCGAAAAACTCTTAGTATTAAAAACTCGGCGACGGTTCTCGTCCTATCATCCCCCCTGCCCCTCCCTCGCAGTCCGTCTCACCGCTGCCGAGTGGAAAGTTATGCCCCGGGAAATTTGATGCGTGCGCTCGCATTGGAAAACTCGAAAATTCCTACCATCGCGCGTCAACGTTGAGAACGGAGAAAAGGGACAAGATTTTATCCCCCTCGCCTCATATTTAATCCCATAGAGAAAATTTCTGCATCTAGATGCTATACTGCTGCTGTAGCTTTTATATATACGTCGACTGATCGATGTCGTAGCTCTTCTAAAAGTTAACAGCAGCCGTAGACTTTTAAAGTGAATCATTCGGAAGATGAAAAACAATTTTAGGTTTGATGTGTCCTAAAACTTCAAGGGATTAATTGTTTGAAACTTCTTGTAGAGAAGAGTAGAGGATATATTGCACTTTACAAAAGTTCGAAGGTATGACTGTGCTTTTATTTTATAGCTACGTTGTTTTTATGTTGTTAAAGTCTATGAATGGTATAAAAGCACGACAAATTGTACGTTATGAAATCAAAGTTGCGTCTGGAATAGCGCGAGTGCTTTAAATTAAATATTCATACTCCATCCAAAACTACTAATGTTCAATACTTCGATTTTAATGTAATCATAAAATAAAGTGATTGTTATATATAAATCATATTGTATGTAAATAATTTACTAAATTAAACTATTATTGATATAATAATCGAAATTATGATTTTATATTATATTCATGTTCAATTTCTTAAACTTTCAATAAGTAATAGAATTACAATTTTATAAATGAAAAAAATACTCATCATTAAAAGAACTGGGATTTTCTCTCTTATTTAATCTCTATTTCTCTCCCATCAACAATAATTCTTTATTAATAAATGAAAGAGACTATTCAAGCCCCATTTCCAGAGAAACGATTCACCCATTCTCCATCTATATTTCGTTGGAAATTTTGATTAGCCCTTATTTCTTTGTTTACCTAACATTCGAAAAAGCGCATACACACCATCCCCCGCAATAAATTGCTAGTCTCTAAATTGAAATTCTTCTCTAACCATCCAGTCAGTATCGACGGACGGGAAAAACGCCTCCACCGCAGCTTCCGTGCAGCACGGCTCGCTTTCCAATCTTTACAACTTTAGCCCCGAAAAATCCCTTAGCCAGCCGCAGCAGTTTTTATATGAATTTCCTCGATGCGGCCACTGGCCCACTGGGTTATAACGTTATACGACGCGAGAAAGAAAAAAAAGAAGAGGAAGGGCGTGTGTGCATTATGCGCAGTCGCGTCGTAAATCGTCAGCGTGGATCTATATACCCCGTCAACTGCGTTTCGTTAATTTTTACGGCGCTCGGGGGACTTCGAAAGCCGCGTGAGTCCATGCCGTTTGCTCGTTCTCGAGGATTTTTACAATTTCGATGGGTTATATACATATATGGTGGGCCGAGTGTGTAGACAGCTTCTTTTTAAGATGAGCCTGGAATGCCCGTAAAGTAAAGGAAAATTCGGACGATACGAGGAAGTTTCTCCACGGTTTTATTGAGTTAAAGGATAAAACAAGAATTTTCGGAGGCTGGTCAGTTTAGGAGTAGCTGAGGATAATAAAAAAAGGGTATGGTATTAGAGGAGAGATCGAGTGGTTAGTTTTCGTATGGGTCTGAGGCAAGACTATGTAGTCTATTAAATTTTAATTACCTACTAAATAATGTGAGCTGTATCTTATGGAATGCGTAATAGTGTATTTCGGTATACTACGTGCTAAAGTATTAGTAAACTTATACGAATTAAAAATTAGTTATTATTCCTGTTCATATCTAGCTTCTTACGATATATAAATAACGCATTATTTTGGAATATTTTGACAATACGCGTGTATTTATATTTTAGGAATCAACCTTCAGGTAACCCCAACTTTTAAATAGAGCATTTTAAATGCATGAACATTATAGGGAGCTAAAAGTAAAAATTGTTAATTAAACATGAAGTTCAAGTTCTCAGTTCGAGTATTTTAAATAGACGATCTTCGAATACTCGACCTTATATCATCAGCGTCATTATGTATTCAACAGTGGTATGACCTGCAATACAAAAACAGAAATAATCTTGATACGTATAACGACAATGAATGCTTTACCTTAAATGCAGCCTACAGTTCTACTTTAATTTTCATGGAATACGTTTTTTTATAGTCAAAGACGTAGTGAAGCATTATTTTGTTCAAAAATAAGAACAGATTTAATGAAATACTGAGATTCTAAAGGATTTTAAAAGTGACGAAAATATAATCTAAAATAGAATCACATACATATAATATATATATATTGTGGGTTTCAAAGAATACATATCAAAACACTTGTTATTCAGATAAAAATCTTCCACTATTCATGCGCCTGTAGCGATACTTTATAGATCGAGTTTTCCGAAAAGCAAGGAAAGAATAAAAAAAGTGCGTAATATTTCAAAGAAAACAAAAGTGTCAAGGGATCAGGCCCAAAAATGACGAGCTGCTCCTATTGTTCGCACCATCCTTCTTAACTCTTCGATACCGTCTCTCTATATAGTATATATACAGTAACTATAGGTCAAATTTTTTCCAACTCTCTCTCCACATGCACGCTGCGCGTATATACACTACTGGAAAACTAGGAAACGATCGTTCGACTTTTTCCCTAGTGAGATTCTTGCTATTTATATATATGTGAGCGAGATCAGAAAAAGGACTCTTTCACTCGAAAAGGACAGTCGCGCTCACTCGCGCGCAGGTAAGACTTCTACATACCCATACTCGGGGAGATTTTATTGAGTCTGAGAGAGAGAGAGACTGAACGGAGGGGTGACACATTCAGGGAGTTCTGTGGGAATATCGAAGAGCCCCGGGGACACTATATACGCTCGCTCGCGCGCTGCCAAAGGAGCAGCAACAAAGAGAGGAGAAAGAGAGAGAGAGAGAGAGTCGGTAAAAAGGGCCCGGTGGGCTTGAGTAGCCGCAAACAAAAATACAAAGAAGCCTTAAAATATGTCAAACCGGTCAGTTCTCCCCCTATATATATACGTATATGCGGCGTGTATGTGTAACGTACACGCCTCCTCCTACTCTCTTTCCTCTCTTTCTCCCTATGTCTCGTTCTAGGATTTAGCGCGTACACGCGCGTGCGAGAGAGGCGGTTTGGCGTATCGGTGGATCATCGCGGTTGCATAATGGAAAATAAAATCTGTATACCAAAGAAAGAAAGATGCCCCGTGGTCGCGTGTATATATATATAAGCTTGCCTATAAGCGGTAGATTTCGGTCGGTGATAGTGTTCGGATGGATTTCGGAGATCTATATATGTATAAAAAATGTGCGTTTGTACCAAGGAGAAGTGATATGGAGCCGCGAGCTTTGTTCTGGTATGAAAACGTGACGAGATTTGGAGAAGACAGAGGGAGAGATGTGGCAAGTATGTTGTATATAGATACGATTGTATGTAAAAATTGACTGCTTTGAAGGGAAGTTTTTTTTTTAATATATTAATAAGATTCTTGCGAATTTTGATGCGATCTTGTGAAAAATTTCAGTTTCACTGTTACAAAAAGAAGTAGGCGTATAACGTATAATAATTAACGATAATAACTCAAACAGCCTATTGCTCAACTCTTTCTCACCAATCTCTTTTTTTTATATATATGCAGATACGCTCCAATTTATTTTTCCTCGTTTACACATCTCTTCTCTTTCTCTCCCCCACTCATTCCTGCATAAGGAATTAATAGCCTCGTTTATACACCGGAATATCACCTGGACAATAAAATAATAAATTTTGATAGCAGCGCGCGATACGACCAAAACGAAAACGCATAACTTATATACATACATACATATACACGTGCCATGCATATACTATAGTACACGGTTATACGCCTGCGCGAGCGATCTCATCGGATAAAACTTGAAAAATTCCACCTACTTAATCCTACCTCGATGTATATATATATAGGTATATATCGCCGACGACGCGCGACTTCTGCACCACGCGCGACGCGTGAGAGACGAAAATAGAAACGTCGATGAGGGTGCGTCGATTCGTCAAGGATCGACGTGTGCGAGACGAGCAGAGCGAGAGGTCAATTTTTCCCCCAAATGCCAGGAGATAAAACTCAACGATTCGACGCGATCCCCGAAGGAAGTTCCTGTTTTTTTCACTCTCTCTCTCTCTCTTCTTCCATCGCTCGCGTGCCCAAGCTATATGGCGTTCGAGCGAGTCATCAGCCTCTTTGAGTGACGTTCGAATTCTCCAAGGACACCTGGTGTATATATGTATATACGGTCCCCAAACCAAGAGAGACCTGAACAAAAAGCATGAACGAAGAGCCCATGAGGGAGAGAGAGAGAGAGAAGGAGAGAGAGAAAAAAACGCATCACCGCAACATTTGAATGAAAGAAGGGACGATCAATCCTCCTCTGCGGACGAAAGCGATCATATCTCCGGGGGTATACCTTAAGATTCCGCGATATCGCGCGAGAGCTGAGCTCCTCTCTGTCGTACACATGCAGCTACATTGTCGCGCGCTATTGTCACACCGCGAGAGCGCGCCCATCATTTGTCAGACTCGCTCTGTACATGGATATTATATATATACATATATACACTTGAGATGCCTCTTTTTTTAAAAGGTCCATATAGCGGCGATGCATATATACCCAGGCGCCCATTAAGCCCTTGTGATCGCTCTGAGATTCCTCTGGCGCACGCGCACGACGTGACGCAACTATATATATGTATGTATGTTTACACAGCTCGTGTACATATATATATATATACACATACGAAAATGCAAGTGTATATTACGTACACCTCGTCACGTCAACTTCGCGTGTAATAAAACTCGCTGTGAGTAGTAAGGCAGAGAAAGAGAGAGGGAGAGAGAGAGAGGTAGTATACGGTGCTCTTATTAAACTTATTTGTTTAACGAGCTCGCGGCGGGAGTGCGATGGGAGTAATAATTGAGAGATGCGTTTTATGGGACCGCGCAGTGACGGCGATGCATCTCTGTGTGTATATATATATATATATAATATACGGAGGCGCGAGTCATTGGCGTGAAAAATTCTTCCTTTCTTTCTGCCTCTCACTCATCCTCTCGCGCGTCGTTACTTGCACGCGGCGCGCGCATCGAGAGAACGGGATTTTTCTTTTTCTTTGGCCCGCGGCGCCGATTATGTTATTTGTGCAGTATGCGCGTGCGCGTCTCTAGGTGCTCGGATTAGGCGCTTGTGTGTGTATAATGGGATAACCGTTAAAAAAAGGGCTCGCAGCTGAGCTGTGGATGGTATTGTCATTAGTTTTATTATATGCGACTCGCTGATGGGAAAGTAAATTGAAAATGATGTGATCGTAACGGGGCCAAGTGTGTAGAAGGAAAAATATACAAACTGGTTGTATAAGGGAGTTTTCAATTTTTAATTTCTCATAATAAAAGAATTAAAAGTGCATCGGCGGCCGGATATAACCGACGTGGAGAAGTTTATTTTTTTCCTAGGGCCGCTGCCAAGGTTACAATGACCCATGTTGTGGGAGTTTGTTTTGATTCGAAACAGTTCCTCATGCTCGTGTTTATTCTACCTACTTGTGAAATAATTCGAATCGTTGTGCGTTAAGTAGGTGCCGTTATTACGGGCGATGGGTGAGAGAGAAAGAGGAAGAAAAATATTTGGTTAGCGCGGTGAAATCGATAAGTAGGATGATAAAAGTGTATCAAGGTTTCTATTTTGATAATAACAACTTTCTGTAAGATCGAAATATAAGAATAATCAATAGTATATGTGGTATGAAATAATTATTGTAGTTGGCGATATTGCAGTGAATAATTTTTCTGCAGGGCGTGTGATACTTGCATATATGAATTATTTTATTTTTTTAACGTAAATATAAAAAAATTAATATTCATCATACAAAATAGTGGCACGAGAAACAGTAATGATAAAGAATACATTTCTTACTTATTAGCGATATACCTTCTTTAGTGTATCCGTAAATAATGCTTATATCGATTTAGTTCGTCGATCCATATAAGGACATGGTGTCGCCATCTATTGGGTGGAAAAGAGCACGAATGAGAAACTGCTCGTAAATCAAAGTAAAATACATACCAAACCATTTACACGACAATTACTATCTGAAAAATTTATTTTTTCAAATTTTATGTGTTATTAGGAATAATGTAAATATAAACAAAGTAAAATTATTAAACAAAATTAATTTTTATAATATAATTAGTGAAAATGACCACAACACCTGTAGATCACGATCATAGCTCCAATGTTGGAATGTTTTTTTAGACAGAATAGAGAATAAAGGAAATCACATAATTGTTTAATTCAGTGTTTTTAAAAAAGTTAAGCTATCGACCTATTAATACTACTTTTTACAATTTTTGTAAAAATAGATTTTATCTCAAACATCAAGTGGTCAGTCCCTAAAATTCCTATTTAAAAGTTTAAAAAGAGGTTAAAATTTAAAAATAATAAGTTGTATGTGAAAATTTGTCAGACTGAATTGTTCAGGCCAGAAAAAACTATATTGCTTATTTGAAGTGCATAGACTCTCCAAGTTATTTGACTGAATTTGTTCATGGTGGCGTCATCTGTTTTGTAATTACAAAATAAAATTCAATCGATTTATTGATCGCTGATACATGGTGAAAATATTTTACGAAATGATCTATGCTATATGATGTGAGTTACCGATCGATTCTGTGCAGCTGCTGCCATCTATTTCAATTTTCAGCTACTACAAACATGTTATCGATCCTTCTATCCTAACTCCCTGACGTATCGATCAATCCGTCGGTCTTTAGTGCCGCCATCTATCCTAAGATCAACATACTACATTTGATCCATCGATCGATAACCATTGATTATAAATACATTTTCACACCGATTTTAATTATTTTTTAAAAGAAATGTTAAGAAAAAGTTTTATTTGCAATAATAAGTAAAATTACAAAAAAATTTCTATAGAAAATGTTGATCGATAAAGTAAAACTCTGACATGTCGATCGATCAATGAATGATAACACCATCTAATGTAATGTAATGAAATAGCATAAACCTTATCATAAGATACATATAAAATTAATAAAATAAGAATTCAATTGTTAGAATGTATTAGAATTATATTAAAATTTGAAATTCAGTTGAAAGAACATTAGTTTTCTGAATTCCGTGTATGTCAAATAAAAATAATAAAAATTATTTATGGTTTTAAATTTTAAAAATTTCACGGTACTTAATTGCTATTATATCGAAACCAAATGATTTCTACATATATCTTCCTAAACTTTTGAAAAAGCAAATTACTCGAAAATAGCCTTTATTCAAACATATATAAAACCACATAAGAATTAATCTCCATCATAAAATTCGTATTAACATCTCACCCAACTTCTCCCAAGAATGCGCATCAGCCAAAATGACGAGGTAAATTCAGCATCCACTAGAAATTGCTTTAGCGCAACTCGCGCGCCCACGCGCTCGTTAATCAGCCACGAGGCAAGGAGGTTGTTGGATAGGGGGCCAAGGGGGATAGAGGTGGGGGGCGGGGGGGGGGGGTGTAGGACGTAGATGGGAGAGCACCTCGGAGCGAAAAAAGCGTCAATGCATTACCGACGACCATTGAAGTTCGTTACGAAGTTTGATGTTCCACCCCCCCCCTCCCCCCGCCCCTTACTCTCTCGCCGGCGGGGCATGGGGGATGGGGGATTCTCGAGTTTGCGAAACTCGACGTTGCATAGCGATGTTCCGCGAACTTGCGCGCGAGTAACGGTGCCCGTAATGGGCGCGTTATCGGCGGCGGCCGCGAGGCTAAAACTCCTGGGAGGGAAAGAGAGAGGAGTGGAAGAGAGAGAGAGAGAGAGAGAGGTATAGTAGTGTAGCAGGCTCGCTGATAGCGAAGAAAAGGGGGCCAAGGAAAACGCGTGCGTAGCGCACGCTCCGCGCACGTACTTATATATATGTTGTACTCTCCTGCGGCAAGGTGGAAGAGCAGAGGAGGCTGCTTTCGTCGGAGCTTCGCGAAATTATTAAGAGCTAATTATGCGAAAAGTAATTAGGAAGTCGAGGGCCTCGGTAAGTGGCTTGTAAGTGCTCGCGTATGCGCACCGCCACTGTCGCCGAATCCACGAGGCAATGATGCCGCGCGACCCCGCGGCTCTTCGTCCTGATGTGCGGTCGTATAACTACTGTGTGTATGTATACTGTTGAAAATTATGAGACGTGAGGATCTGATTCAGGTCGAAGGGTTTAAAAGTAAAGATTGTAAGGAGCTTCGACGTAAGCTTTAAAGATTATCTGTTATTCTTTATTTAATTTGTACATTATATAAAATAATTTTGTATAATTTTGCATAAAATCAATGGGAACTCCCGTATAAGTATCTTATTTTACAATAAAGCCTCGAAATTTTCAATTTATTAATACATCGTCAATATTTATTGTAAAATTTATGATAAACAAAGGATATATTATATATTTCGTTACGGCTTATGTTAAGAAGAGATTTTATCTACTTGTTATATGTGAACTTTCGTAAGCTTATTCAGTCACTGCGATAAAACACATTTATCGCTATCAAATAAATCATTAATCCTCAAATAAATCAGCGCAATCTCTTATTATCGAAATCACATTATATATAAATACAGGGTAATGGAGCATTAAATAATGCGAAGTGGATAAATGCACTTTAATCCGGCGCATAAAAACAAAAGTAGAAAACATCTCGGAACACGCAATCAAGATAGAAGCACTTTGTGTACTGTTAGAAAGTCCCTAACGTCCGTAGGAGTATATATAGTGACGCTTGACGAACTTTGAGATAATCCCTAAGCTAAGACTGCTCACGGTAACGAGCAATTCCACGCTAACACTTATACCATGTCCTGTGTCAGATATCCGCGGATCTATATAGAAAAGTTGTCGGGAAAACTAAAAATAAAAATTTTACGTTTAAATTCAGTTTATAAATTAAGTAAGCATAAGCTGCGTGTAAAATATCACGCACTAAACATTTCCAACGGTAGATGTAAAAATGAATTTGAACCGCAGGAGGAGCCCGCGAAAGCTCTACCACAAAGTAATCGCAAGTCTGAGCACACCCTCCAATTACACGCGCGGTACTACTGCTCTTCGCGGTCCTCGAAAAATCGTCTCACTCTCTCTTTCTCTCTCTCTCTCTCTTACGCACAAAGTTCTACCATCAGACGAAAAAGCCCGAGAGAGAGCCTTGAGCAGTAGCAGCCACGTATAAGAAAAAAAGAATTCCCGAACGAGGGTCGCACCGGACAGCCGCGGGCGGGGTGAGCTGTAGCACATTGTGATCACCACACGCGCGGCACTTCTCGCCGGATTACAAGCGAAGCCGACGTCGCACGCGGGCGCGCGACTTTAATTGAGTTTAAAAGCTGCGGGGCTGCGGTTCGCGTGGAATTGTCGGCTTAGTCGACGCCCAGGACAGACAATGAGGGAAGAAGGAAGAAGAACGGGACGATCGCAATGAAGGTATCGCGATGGGAACGCGAAGGAAAGGGATTTCCTTGCTCGAAGAGGGAGTGAGAGCGAAGGGTTGTGGCGCAAAAGATGTTCAGATGGAATGGCAGAGGGAGAGCAGATCGTTTTGGGACTTTTCAGGGTGGAGGAGTGGGAAAGGAAAATTTATTGGATCACTGCTGGAGGAGGTGTAAAATGGGAATTTCGTAGAAAGGGCGAGTTTCTTGCAGATGTTTCGAGCGTAAGGCGTTTTAAAATTTTGATTAATTTTATACGATTTTGCGTAGGGGAAGATGGTGAACGCAGTTGGAAGATGTAATGAATTGTGCAGCTTAGTAGACTGTGAATCATTCGCGTTGGATCGATAGTCGGCTGAAATAGCTAGTAAGCCATTAATTAAATATTGTGTACTGATATCATAGTATGGATAGGTGTGAAGTATGATATAGGTGGCCGCAGAAGACTGTGACACATGATGAAGTTAGTTTGCAAGTGAAGTTTCCAAGTTTTGGAGCTTCTCAGCATAATGTATAAGTTATATCCATTCGTGCACATGTATGCATTCACGTGTGTACCCATAGCTAAGAGGAAGAACCTGCTGGTTCAGACGAAACTTCACATATCAGCGTTTCAGACGATTGCCTCAGGTACCACCTAACTCAGTGTTTCTTTTTTCCGAAAGCGAGTTATTTGGATATTTTTTTAGAATAATAGTTAAATTGGACGGCTCTTTCAAAAAGAAACTAATCTACCTTCTGACTGGGAATGTACTACAATCTCCAAGTCAGGGATTTTGCTCAAACTTTGGTATAGGTTTTTGGAGATAAATATTTGACGAAAGCTGCAATATATAACTGTAACTCAAAAAATGAGTTCTGGACATTTTAGCTTTTATTTTTAAAAAATCTTCAGAAAGGTTTCTTTTTCAAACTGTAAATTTAACTTTAGAAAGTCTTGCATATCATTAAAAAATGGAAAATACAATTAGAGAAAGAAAGCTTTTGTTTGAAGAATTTGGATTATTTTAGAATTTAATATGCTGATTTTTTCTAAAGTAATAAAAGTTTAAAATTGAACATAAAAAATGCACTGTTTAGTTCTTCAAATTGACTGATTGATTGCCTGGATATTTTAGTACATTCTCTGTGCTTATTTTTAAACTTATATAACTTTCGACGAAATCGGCATTTTCTAATTCTAAAAAAATCAAATAAAATCTTACTTCCTCTAATTGTATTTTCTATTTATTAAATAAGATTTAAGATTTTCGAATCTTAAATGGTTACTCTTTTAGGAAGAGGCTTTTCTCAAGCCTTTTTTCGAAATAAAGCTAAAAATATCCAGAATTTAAGTTTTTCCAAATCTTAGAATCTGATGTTGCAGAAATTGGATGTATTTCAGTACATAAAAGCCTAAAACAGCATAGCTCAGTGAGACTCCGTCATCAGTTAATTGGACACGAAGAGCCATGCAGTGTATTACCTAAACATGGTTTTTAGCTACTCCGAATGCTTAAGACGTAAACCTAACAAACTTTCTTAACTTCCACGTCTGGACTAGCAGGTTGTTAACCTGTAAGCAGAGATATTAACAGAGGTTGCGTTAGTCTATATATGTTTTGGAACACAGAGATCTTCGATCTATCGAGGTAACATATTATTTTTAAAAAGCTTTCCTAATTGACTACTTTTCAAAAGCGTTGTTCAATGTCAGTCATATTCTGGAATGGATAGATTTTAACATCGACTAAACGAGCAAATTTTTTCTCTTCGCCGTTAACATAGAAAGTAGAGCACGATAAGATAAAAGTATCAGAATTGATCAAAATAAGATTTCGAGTAAGAAAATTGGTGTTATATCGCTAATTGTTGCACATCCATTAGATCCACTCTCGCGACGATATAGATCACAGCTTCGCTAATTTGATAAATAACAAAATTAAAATACCTTTTTTGTCTAGAACTTACGATTTTTATATTTTACTTCCTATTAATTTAATATAAATCTACAAAGTTGAAAAAGATAGAACAATTATTTTTTTTTTATTCTGAATTTTTACATTGTAAATGCTATCCAACAAATATAATTTTAAATTTTAAAGAAAAATTTGAAATTCTAATGAAATAATACATTTAATTGCTTTAAAAAAGTTGAATTATAATATGTTTATTAAATGAAAATACATGAGCAAGAAAATTAATACTCAAAATATCAATATATCCGTCGTTATACCAGACAATTTAAAACATTAAGCAACATTATATAGTAATTAACGAGCCGTATACATCTGCATGAATTTTCGGAAAATATATATATTGTACACTCCATACTCTCTGCTCCTTCTGACCTGCATAATAATGACGTTACAACATTAAAACATTATCGCAGCTGACCTGTTGGCCAGGTCGACTGCGTCGTCGTTACCCACGAGTTAAACAAACTTCCCAGGTAAAACCAACTCAGCGTACGTATATACGTCTATAGAGCCGCCACCAGCGCCTGTAGCATGGCTAGCGCGCAACGCACACAACTACGTTATGCAGGATTTAGCACGCAAGACTTCGCACTTAATATGCAATCGATAAACAAAAGCACCAGCAGAGAGCGAGAGAGAGAGAGAGAGTCCAGCTTTCTGGCCCATGCAACAGCAGCAGCAGCAGCTTGCGCAAGAGCTCGGCACAGGGCAAAGCTGCTCTCCTGCTTGCCGTTAGGGGTAAGAGCTGCAAGGGGGAGGAGAAGAGGGGAATAGCAGCAGCAGTTTGCCCGGCACACGCTCTCTATTACATATATCGCACGTGCGCTGCCGAACGGCCAAGTCTAGTTTATAGCCTCGGGGCCTTGAATCCAGCAGTAAAGCGAAACGCGGGCGAACGCTCGCCCATAAATTCATTAATCGCCCGGAGGCTAACGCGCCCGCCCGTGCGTCTGTGTGCGGAGAGAGAGAGAGAGAGGGAGAGAGATGCAGAGGGCAGAGGGAGTCTCTTCTACGAGGGTGGAGAGTGCAGAGGGGGTATAACGCGTCGGGCGGCGAGCTTGCGTGAGAGCGCGAGCGAGATTTAAGCAAATTGCGATTACTCCGTTAGGCTAAATAAGATTATTAACCATAGCCGGCTCTTATTTATACCTCTATCTTCTATATATATATATAGCTTGGCTCTCTATGTGCGTACACGTCTCTTTGTTGTGCTCGACGAGTTGAATTTAGCCTGAGTGCTGAGCTATATATTACAAGTAGCGAGTGAATCTTTAGGCGACAAGTTGACGACTATATATACGAGTATGTAATTTTTATTGTGGTGGTCTCGCGGTTTTATACGAGTTTATTGCCATCGAGCGCGTCATGCGCATTGCGTAATAAGAGTCCAACGGTGAAGTAAAACGTTTTAATTGGCAGGTGCGGGGGTGCGCGCGTGGTATAATGTGCCGATATGAAACGAAGAGGGCGTTGGGTTATTCGAGGGAACGTAAGGCCTCAGGGTTATCGCTTTCAAGGGTGGGGGAGTGGGGCTTTGAATTGAGTAAAATTTTTATGAAAGGAAGAAGCTCGTTTCTCGTGGCTACGAGAAATGAATATAAAGTAATATAATTATGTTTCATTCTCTTATTATCATATTTTTTTTCCTTTTCTCGTATACCTTAATATATAATATATAGCAGTAATAAAATTTTGATATACCTTTAATCTTATACTTTTGGTACGATTACGAAGCCATATTAATAAAGTATACTTTATCGCTTTCATCATCTTTTATCATATAACTGGTGAATTCTTCCCTATCTCTCTCTCTGACTACCGCGCGCCAATGAGCAGCCAATCAATACGATCGAACCAGTAACGAAAGAGCGCAATATCGCTTTTAAATTCAATATGGAAAAAGGCGACTCGAGAATCGCTTCTATTAACATCCCATCTCCGATAATTCACTCGACAAAAATTTTTTTTTTTTCGTTTCCCCACCCCTCATCGCCTCTCATTACGCGAGGGTGGTAAGACCGCACGCCACATCTCCGCTGCGCCGTGAAATTCCCCGCCGACAATTAGCGCGCGAACTCGCTGACAAAAGCTTGCCTCTCTGCCCCTCTCTCTCTCTTTCCTTTTTCCTCTTCCCACTGCCTCTTCGGCCCGATCAATTTAATCTTTCACCGCGAAATTGTATTACCGGCCAGCTACGACGGTGGTAGCCAGCCAGCGCTGGCTCTTAAGAGATTAAAACCATAATGGCTGTCCTCGTGGAAAACTGTTTCTACATTATCGCCGGAACGGTGGAATTGAAACCCTCTCTCTCTCTTTCTTTCTCTCTCTCTCTCTTTCTCTGTGAGAGCGAAGAGCAATCTCCGTTGCCGAGAAAAAGCAAAAGAACGGAACAACGTGCGTTGCGCGACTGAATAAGCAGAGCCGATGCGGATATAAAACGAAGTAAAGAAAATGTACATGTGTGTGTGTGTGTGTGTGTGTCGCGTGTATGTTTTAGGAATAAAGGAATGGAGTTCCAGGAGGTTGAATGGAAAGGATGTATTACATGCGGAATTGAATGTTCTTGAAAATTGAATGCATTTTCAAACTACTTCAGTTCGAAGAAACGCTTTACATGGTTTTTTATATATGTCTCTATGAATGAATAAGTAAGAGGCAGCTATTCGCGACCGAGTAACATATTATTCTATTTGTTCAAAAAATTCTCAGTACTGTTGCATATTTCAGTAAATTATAGATTCGCTGGCATGCCACGTGGCCGCTCTGGAATCAGTTTATATATATATATATACTTTAAAGTTGACCTTTGCGTTCTATACGTTACTTTCTCTTTATACGATAAAATAAAAATACTAATACAATTATTATTATCATTATTAAATATTTCGTTGAAAATATAGTTATCAAAATTTCGCGAAACTCGCGATATTAATCCAGAAAAACAGCATATCTGATTACCAAGATATTAAAAGTGCCAGGGGGGGAAATATCTCGTTAAAGCAAGTTTACACAAACGCGGTCAAGTGTGTATTCTCGAAACGGCGCGCGTGGTAAGATTTATAAGTACGTTGCGAGGAAGCAAACCGTTGGTATGCGCGGTGGTAGCTGTATATCGAAATGAAAACAGAATGCACTCGCTGGGGGTATAAGCGATACATTATACGAAGGTGCGTTCAACGATGATAAACTCACTTCGAAAAAACTTCTCTTTCTCTCTGTTTTACGCGTAGCGAGAGAGAGAGAGAGCTGAGCAGAGCATAAAAACGAGTTTAATATACAGCGAGAGAAATGGAGTAAAGTGCTGCAACAGCAACGTAGCAGTATATAGCAAACACCCGCGCGATATCAGTGCATGTTTTCCCGACTCTTTCTTCTTCTTCTTCTTCTTCGTTGCCTCTCGCGTGCCCAACCGTTTCGTCTCTGTCTTCATTTGTGGCGCTGCAGTCCGCGCTTAATTCATTCTCTTTAGTTTGTAGGTTGAAAACGACGCTTTCAGTTTTATTTACGAAGTGCTGCTTGCACGACGTTTATTTGATATTAACCTCCTTCCAAACTATATATTTCAACTCGAACGTTAAACAAAAAAACTTGAGGTATAAAGATCAGTAGTCTACATGTCAAATGTATATATAGATATACTATCCTGAAGATTATTATAATTTACAGTTTAAAAACATCAAAGAGATTATCTCCTCTTAACACGAGCTAATATTTGCGAACACGCGTCGCGACCAACCGCGATTATCAACCGAGTTCAACGCGAAGTCTAAAAATAAACCTATAACGAACTACTGCACCGAAGCGGCGCAAATTACTCGAGAACTCGAGCATGCACAGCCTCACAGCCGCACACGTGTAGCTTTACTCCCTTCGCTCGACAATCAACCCAACGAGGTCAGTTCTGTACTCTAACCGAGTGTCAATACTCGGAATATCGACTCTAATGATGGCTTTTTTTCGTTCCCATATTTATTCAGTGCGCAACGACGAACTCGCGACGGCTGTACGATAATTTTTCTCTTCCCGTGAATCTCCTAATTTATTTACGGAATATACTAAGCCGTGTATATGTGTGTATAGAGCGCGCCTCTACGCGATTGCAAATTCTCAAACGCGCGACTGCACAGTTCCGTAAAGCCGTCAATGCACTATATACCGGATAGTTTTAAGGCTGACACAATGACACAGAGAGAGAGAGAGAGAGAGAAGCAGCGGGTGTGAGGAAACGTGACGATGAGATATTGATTATGAAGAGGGTGTGGGATACACCGGTATATAGTGTAGAACTGTGTCACACACCGGGCGCGCGATTCTCTTGGCGTGCTTTGCTTATATATAAGCAGAGGGGACGAGGAAGAAAGATCATTGTTTGGATTTTATCGAGACCCCAAGGGATATGCTGAACTGATTTACGGTGGGAGCTGTGACGAAGATCTGCGAACTATACCTATATAGGGTTGGAGAGATTGTCGTGGTGCTATATGGCGTTGGTTATATTTATGTAGATGTAAGTTTGTGAAAGTAGGTTAATGTAAGAAAACATTCACTTTTCGCGTGGTAAATATATAATGCCCTGGCTTATATAGAGAAACGTGTACTTTAATTTAGATATTATAATATACTGTATATGTGACCAGGGTGTAGAAAAAAAATCTCAGGTTTAGTTGTTAGATCTATCTTTGATCTTTCATTTTTTTTTTCTAGTTAATGTTATAACTTTATATGTTTTTGTTAGTACACGACTGCAAAAATAAGAATTAAGACAAAAATGAAATAAAAGTTATATATAATAAGCACAAACGGCATATTGTATATTTTTTGTTTCGAGAGTAGTTATTTTTTTTTCACGACCGAACTATTATATGAAAAAACTTTGTCGAAACGATCAGTCGGTCGTAAAAAGGTAAATATTGGAGCAGTTTTTCTCGCACGCGAGCGTCGTCGCATCGATCTTTCGCCGATTAACGTATAACCAACACAACGACCCTTGGCTCTTTAAATTAAAAATGAACTGAAATTGCTTTCAAGATAATTCTCTACAACGCCGCACAGAGCGCGCGCGCGCGCGCACGCCCGTATCGTTCATAATAGCTGTTCATTAAGCATGCACGCAATCAACGTTTTTTTTTTCTTTTTTTTTAATGACATTTATAAGTTTCTGCCAGCGAGCCGTCTTAAATTGTTTTACGATGTCTTACATAATAATAAAACCCAACGAATACTACGGCCTTTACTCTGCTACCTAAAGTTTATGCATTTTTTATTGACGCTTATATATACTCCTTTCTGGTGATTAAGTTTTATTGAAATTACGCAATGATGTATATATAAGCAAACGGCCCGTTAGACTGTTTCGTCAGTGTATTCATTTACTCTCATTATGATCCATAATACCGGTAAAATAATTCATGGGATACGGCACTTAGTATTAGTCGTTAAAAATAACTCGATATATAAATATTGATTAACTCCATGATCGTTTTAATCAGCGTTAAAGCCATATACATACCATCAAACTTGAAATTCATCCTACGTAATCTTTTCGAACGTCCCCTCTCCACCCATCGGAAGCAATTCGTCAATAATTTTAGCTATAATCGCCCGAAAAACCGTCGATCAATCTACTATATATACCCTTCCCTCTTTTCTTGAATAAAGAAAAACATCCATCGCCTACGCTCGAGAACTCATCGATCATTCAAATTCATCCGGATGTTTTTCCACGCGAACGGCCAAATGAGAATACAAACGTAGCATACATATATATAGCGTTAGGCTTGCAATCGCAATAACCATAGCCGCATTCGAGATCGGTTCATTGGAAAAACGCCTGCTATGAAGGAACGACGGGGAAAACGGGAGATTTTCTCGAGTTCATCGGTATTCAGAGGAGGGGAAGTATATATGTATATACAGAGGATGGGCGCGAAAGCCGCGCACTTTGCACAGGGATGTATTTTTGTCTGTATATAGATATATATATACATATATGCGTGTACATGTACATTATGCATGTATATACAGGCTGTGTGTAAGGCGGAAATGCGATCGACTGTGTGAATGCGCGATTGCTTGCAAATTGCTTGAAATAAAGTATGCTGCAAAGCTGCCTTCTATTATGTATATGTTCGCGATGAATATTCAAGCTGAAATAAGGAAATTAAGAGCGGAGGATTATTTGAAGAGTCCTAGGGTATTTTGAAAAAAATAAATAAATATTAATTCTTGATTTTTATTCAAAGTTCAACAGATAAGCTAAAGCTAATAAGTGATATACTCGTAAGTAGTATATCCCACTGTTTAGTACGACATTATATAGTATCCCAACGATAAACAATTGTTTTTCTCGTTCTACTACCAATACACGTATACAATTTTATACTCAATTAAAACGACTCCGTACAAACGAACGCATTCTCGGGGCGAAAAAGCAATCTTAAGCCAACCTCCCTTAGCTGCAAACCCTTAGAAAAATCACATCGATTGAACATTCCAGCCATGAGGAAATTTCGAAACGCCTTGGTATTTCCTACTCGCGATACACACTGTAGCATCTTACGTTCCTACTCTCCCCCCTCTCCTCTCTCTCTCTCTCTCTCTACTTACTTTATTCCAGCAAAGCTGTTCGGAATAGTTCGTTGCACTGGCTTCCAACTATGCGCTTAATGGACGCTTCGCACCAACCCTTCTTCTCCACCCTCGAGTATATACCTCTAACGTCAGCGAAAGCTGGACATAATTCGGGTGTTAAGTGGCCCGGGCAAAATTGATGGCAGCTCGCGCAATCTTAACCGGTGCATTCCGGCCAAGTACACACGCATACAGACCCTTCACACAATCCATGTACACACAGCAGCAGCAGCAGCAGCAGCACGGAATTTTGCGAAAGTGCAAATCTCCTCTAGGTGCTGTTCTCTCTCTCACTCTCTCTCTCTCTCTTCCAAAGTCGAAACTATTCACCGATCGTTCGCGCGTACTCCTCTCGTAAAAGGGCGATGATTATCTTTCTCACGAAAGCCAACGCGCACGAACGCAAGTTCTCGACAGAGTTGCTGTAAGTGTATGTGTATATAGAAGGAGAAGGAGAAGGAAAACAACGACGACGATGACGACAATATGCTCTTGAGATTTCACGGAAGGACGTAAATTAGGGGTAGCGGAAAGGGAAGGAGAATGTACATAGAAGGGGATGCATGCAACGAATTTTATGAGCACGCGGGCCGTTTAGGACTTGTCCGGCTTATCGATGAATCAATGAATGTTTTGCATAGTGCGCCATTATACCGCTAACGTATAGCTATCGTTACTGCAGCAGCGTACAAATAGCCGGAGCTCGTTGAAAGAAGTATGGTGGGGTGGGGGAAGAGAGTTTTTTTTTACGCGAAGTAATTTTAATGACCAGGCTGCTGGCGAAGTAAGGTTCTTTTAATTGGATAGAAGTGGCTTTTTACGGGTTTCGGGTTGAGTAACAGTGTGCGAATAACATCATCACAGGGAAGTTGGAAAGCTAACTTCGCGAAAATATATATGTAAATATATAACACAAGTGTAAGAACTTGTTTGTCGACAAATTGATTCTCTATACTATTTGTAAATGTATAATTGTTTTCTAGACAGTATTCAAAGTATCAATTTAACTAATAAAAAGTGTAAAAAGCACAAAATTATGTATAAGTAGAATAGTTAAGGTCATGATGTTATAATAATAAAGAATAAATCAGTATAATAGGTTTATTCTTTATTATTAATTTACTACCTGTAATAGTTTGATATTATTAATGCAATGAATAGTTTTTATGATTATATTTTACAGCTGTGGTGTAAAATATAATCATACTCTATTAAAGAAGCAACATAAAAACCAAATTCTGTGGAATAAACACATTAAAGTCAGTAATAAGTAAATTTGCGCTAGTCATGGCAAAGACAGGGTTTTTTCACTATTTTTACATCTTTTAAAAATTCATAGCTCTTTTCGGAAGATGTTGCCAATCTTGATCTAGGACTTATGTTAAAAAGTTTACAATACAGAATCAGAAAAAAATTTGTCGAACAAAAAATATTCTATCACACCCCTTTCTTTTTGATAAAGGTCCACTAAAAGCAGCTAATCAGAGACTTTCAAAAAGGGTCATAAAAAAAATATGACTACATTCTACAAGTAAAATGCAAACTTTTTTCCAATCAATGTGCTATACAAAAAGTTTCAGGATTTTGAATAAAAAAAATGGCAAAAGTTGAGTTTGCACCAAAAATTGCAAAAAACTAACATTTTTTAATGTGCAAAAACTTTTTTAATTATTGAAATATTGATCTAAAAATGTAGAAACGTGTTTTTTTCATAAAAAACTAAGTATCTACAAATTTTGAGCAATTTTAAAATTTTGAGCTGCTCATTACACCTGAAATATTCCATATATATATGTAGAGCAGAGTTTGTATATGTACCTTTTCTTACTTTATTGCCTGCTAATTATGTTTACAATTACGATACTGCAAGCCATAATGTAATGATAACGAATGTTAAAATACCTAACTTTTCAAGTGAAAGGCGCCCATTATTAATCAAAATTCATTGGAAAGTCGATCTTACATCCCATTTTTATACCTTGCGTAAAAAAAATTTTATCGCCTGTGTATGTATGGATAAATGTGAACCATATCGCGCCATGGCGCCTGAGCTAAACTTTATCCATACTCGAGCATGATGTTTCTCACATGTTTTCTATAGAAAAATGTATTTATACTTTAAGAAAATAAAATATGGGATTGATAACTATGCATTATATGCGAAGTAGTATGGCCGAAGATTGGCTCCGACATCTTCAGATGTATATCCTTATATTGCATATACACATAAAAAATATGACCTATATCTTGTCTATGCTATGAGAAATATATATCGGCTATAACATTTTTTTAAACGAGACGGTGAAAAATTTATAGTTAATATACCTGGCATTAAAAAATAAATAAAATGAATTACTTCTACCTAGAAGAAACTTTGTGGTAGTAATTTTTTGAATTGCTGTAAAACATATTTTATTGCTTTTTGAGAAAACAGGAATTAAAATACATATTTTTTGATAAATCTGTACATGGATGTACGTTTTTGTATGTGTGTTGGTGTGCCTAAATCTTAGGTTCTACAAAACGGATTTTAATGGTACACATCTCACTTTTTTTTTATGTGATTGCGGGTCAAAAGTTCGTTTTTGGTTCGTAGATTCGTTTTATTTAGAAAGAGTATAAAAATACATGTATTTTCGAGAAAAGGGCTACTTTAATTATCATTATGCTTTTGTTATCGATAAGTTTAATAGTCTTACAAGTAAACTGTCAATTTTTTTGAAAACAAAATCAGGATAATACAGAACTAGTTATATATACCTCGCTCCTAACGTCGCTTGATAATATAAAAACCTTTTTAACCATTTTTTCAACATTTTATATCAATTATTATTTCTTACACAACCCTTTATACACATAAACTATTGGGTAGAAGAAGGACGGACATTTTGGCTTTTTAATATTATAGTAGATAATAGATGTAAATAGCTGTAATCCATAAAAACTTTTTGTCGATTAATCTTGTGTGTAACATAAATAAGTTTATCCAGTCAATAACGTTTCAGAGATATGTAGTAAATGATTAAAAAAAAAAAAACATGTAAAATTTTTTCCAAGCCGTTCGAATCTAATAAAACAAAACTATCTTTTAATCGTCGCTTTCAATAAAACATCGTCTGCGCCAGCCCATGCAAGTACAACTAATCGGCAATCGATGCACGCGCCGCCGTCCGTCATCCTCTCGTACGGCTATCTCTTCAAAAAAAGACCACACCAACTCCTCGCGAAACTATAAACGCCAGGACAAGTGATTGTTTTCATATTCGTCGACGTTGGCCAACGACATGCTCTCTTCCCTCTCGATATCGCTGGCTCGGATATATACATCCAATAAGAACATTCGCACTGCAACTGGTGCCAACTGTAAAAGTCACGACGCGCGTGATAAGCCCGAAGCATCGACTACCTCGCACGGGAATAAATCTGTCGCTTGGCGTTATCATCCGTGAAATAAACGGATCGAGCGTCTCTCATTGGCTCCCGTTCGCGCGAGATCGACGCGAAAGACGAAAGGGAGAGAGAGAGAGAACGAGAAGGACGTATAAATTCGCCAAGAGAGGGAGAGAGAGAGAGAGAGAGAGATATGTCGGCGCGGGTACGCTGGACCGATTGTCGCACGAGAGTGGGGAACATTTATTAGGGGACGGCTGGAAGATGCGCGTGCGCCGCGCCCGAGAGATAGAAATTCGACGGGGTATGGAGCATCTATTAAACAAGCTCGTTTTTCACCACTTTCCTCGTTTTAATAAAGGCGGAAAGAGATGGGGGTGGAGAAGGAGAAAGACGGGGGGAGGGGGTAGAGGCAGGAATTTGTCTTGAAAAATTGGAAGGCTTTGGATAGATGGGAATATATCGTTTCACTGGTATATATGTATATACGAGCGTGAGTGGAGCCCACTTCTTACTTTTCCCTATGAGGATTTTGCCCTCGGATGCGTTCTCGTTTCTGTGAGAAGGAAAAGAGAAAGAGAGAGAGGGAAGCGAACGCAAGGGGAAAGATTATTTTTTGCATTTTTCACAGCGTATACGAGTGATGTCTCTCAATTTGCAAAAGAGGATGCTTTACTGCTTATTCATTGAAATTGAGAACCATACGGGGGGGCTTGTAAAATCAAAGCAATGTTTATACTTGAAAAATGAGATATGAAAATCAATAAGACGTAGCGATATATATATGTAAACTTTCAAACGCGTGTGTATATATTTTAAAATATACCTTATTTCAAATAGTGTTGTAATATCAAAAGGTTTTCCCAATGTCCCGATCGTGTAAACACAAAAGAGGCCAGGAATTCAACAACTCGTGAGCTCCAGATCTTAAAGCGCCTCATCGGCATCGCAATCCTTCTCCCCGACAAATTCCCCGTCAGCTTCGTCCTTTCTTGCTATACCTCCCCCCCCCCCTACCTCAAGCTTCAAGCTCGCTCGAACACGTCGTTTGTTACACGAACGAATACCTCCGCACAGTTCGCTTCGGCTTTCCGTTTCGCCGATGAAAAGCCAGTGTTCCAAAGAGCGCGAACGAACGAACGATCAGAGAGAGAGAGAGAAGGGGGAGGAGGAGGAAGGTAGAAAGGTACAAACTATGCGCACCACCGCCGACAATTAACCCCCGACGTCGGCGGCCGGTAATTATCCTCCGCGCCCTTTAATTCCCTAATCAAGGGCGCATTGACGAGCGCGCACAGCCGTCTCTCTCTCCCTCTATACCTCGTCGTCCTCCACCCACACCCAGCTTCGGTGGCGGTGGTGGTGGTGGTGACGACGACGCGCTCTATTTGCTGGAATATTTCGGCGCCAACGGGGGGGCCAGGATAATGCAGTCTGAGAAGTCGAGCGTATAGGGAGGGCGCTTTTTGTCGAGGACTCGAGCTTCTCTTGTGCGAGTTTAATTGGCAGGTGTGTGATTATTGTTGCTGTACGGATGTCGATCGCTCGTGCTGTGTACTTAATGTGCGTGTGAAACTAGAGGTTGATTGCGTTTGTATATGGGTTTCATTTTCTCGATTCTTTCTGCAAATGTTTCAATGAACGGCTAATGAGTGCGCGGCGAAATGCCGTGAATTATGAGCTTCTAGTTGAAATGAAAAAGATATATATTATTTTGCAGATGATTTGCCACAATTCGAAGTATAATAAAATTTTATAATAACTGTAATAATTTTACAATAACTGTAATAATTTTACAATAACTGTAATAATTGATTAAAAATATCATAAGAATTTTTATGAAAACTTCGTATTTTTTTCAAGCTTACACTGATTGATTCGAAAAAATTTTTTATTATGATGAAATTTTAGTAATTGCTGTAATGATTTATCAATCGAAATAATAAAATTCACTCATCAGTTATAATAACATTTTAAATATCTGAAACAGCTTATTCGAATGACTGACTGTACAAAATACGTTTTCCAATAAACAGAGGCAGCGACAATTCCATTTTATTATCAAAGCGAATGACCAGACTCCTGGTCTTCTTCCTCTCGTATGTATTCGCTCCGACCTTCTGTATACGATCGAATAAAAACCTTAAATTGTATAATAAATGTGAAGCAAATAGCAAGTAGAAAAGAACGAAAATGTCTGTGCTTCAATGTGCTGCGTCAATTCAATCTTTGTTGATCAATTTTCTTATTTCGAAAGACTGCACAATGTCAACCTTTACAATTACTACCATATTTTTTACTATAAGCTCTGTTATTTCACTTATTCTATTTATCTAATTATATCACTCTGAGATTTTCAGAACGGAAATTCGCCATAGTTGTCAGCTTTTGATCAGATGCATCGTTACATAAATTGTAAAAAATATGCCAATGTAAGTGAAAAGAACAAAATAAATCTTCATAACATATAATCCAATTATCCAAATTATTTATCATTTTGAACATGTTCAAAATAAAAGCTACCATCAAAAAAAAAGAAAGCTATTGTCTCTTTCTTTTACGAAGCTAAGTTCTATTGACGTTTAACACTGATTAGTCAAAGTCAGAATTGCTCTTCGGTTAAATCGAAAGCGAATTACGGATTTATCGAATACTCGCGCTTTTATTCGAGTGCGCAGATGTTTAATTTCACGTACAGTAGCCAAGAGATAGAGCGAAATTACAAAGTCTTGATTCGGTTTTTAACGGCGCGAACTGGAGTGCACGGTCATCGCTCTTCGTTGAATCGTCGACAGCTACGCAAGGACTGCGTTACTTCTCGTTCGTGAGTTTTGTTTTTCTGTTTTATTAGATTGAACGTTATAGTTTCGGAGAACTCATTCGATACGGAATTTTATGACTTACATATAAAGAACGTACAGTGCGCGTGTGTTTGTGTATATAACGAAGTGAGTGAATTGAAGCTTTTGTAAAAGTATTGTAGTAAAAGAAATGGTTTCAATAGACTTTAAATGTAAATTGCTGTTTTTCTCTACAAAAATAAAATGCATTAGAAAAATCTAAAGAGATTGAAAATATTTTTATTTATGCCTTGGTTCATATCGGACCTTAAGGCAAAGAACAATTTTTTACATATACATATAATATTTGTAAAATTACAACAATAATTTACGATATTTTGAATATTAACAACTTATTTAATGGCTTTAAGCATATAAAGTCTTACAATAATACCTTATACACAATAATATAGCATTTACATTAGCAATTACAGTAATACGGATTATTACAATGAACTTTCGCTTTATATTATTATAATAGTATATAATTACAATGAGCTTTCGCAGTACATACTTACATAATTAATTAATTGTAGCGGAACTGTAGCTTACTATGGATAGGATTAAGTAATTGAATAATTTAATTTTAAATGAATTAATATTAGCAATAAGGCGAATAGTGTAGTGAGTCCTATAAAGACATCGTCTGAAGGGTGAAAGACTTTTCAAAACATTGTGGTAGAAAAAAAGATGGACGCTCAAAGCTTGACTGAATAATACGTTCAGAGCGGCGAATCTCACTATTTGGATATGGAAAAAGGGAATGTAAGTAGTTAGATCTTAATGTAGTGAGAGTTTGATATACTACTACTAATAGAGAAAAGATGTGTATTAATCCACAATATATCTATAAATATATAAAAGAAAGAGAAGAGAACTACGTAAGTACAACAATATCGTTGCGTAGGCGTACGATATTAGAGTGGATGATAATTATCCGTCGTTGTCTTACTCCATCACCACTGATAGAAGCTGTCGATAAAAGATGGAACGACGGTCGGATAGACACTCATTAAAGGTTACTAAGAAGGTGTTTGGAAAACAAACAAAAGAAAATCTCTAACAAAGAAGAAGTGATAGGACACGAGAAACGATTTTTGTCATTCTACGTCAAGCTGAGTTAACGTCAAGGTGTTTTCATAAAATTCTATTATGAAATAAAATCAGGCTATCTTCTATCTATGTAAAAACTATATAGAGTAGTAACAAAAGAACTTATTAAAGATCAGATGTTGTAAAATTGTTCAACTCAATTATTTTAACATAGTGACAATATTGAATTGTATACCTTACATTACTGAAGCGATATGTTGTTTTTTATTACAATATAATACACTATATCAGCATATTTGTGAACTAATATTATATTCTTATTTGAAAAATCAGATCACATAACCTACTTGTTTCAAAATGATGGAATTCTATTTTCATTTGCGTCCAAGATTTATGCATCACTGTAAAAGACTACATTGTAAAAAATATATGATCGATTCTACGGAAAGGCTCAAACAACTGAGTAAAAGAATTCATTGTACACACCTTGGAGATAGAAAATGTAATATTACATTTTCTGTTTTGTTTTTTTCGGACCACCCTAAATATTCAAAAATTGGGGAGGCGGTTAATTTTGTCTGTAAAGGCCGCACATACATTACAAAAACTATAATTGTAAGTAAAATAACGTGTAGGAGATAAATCAATATGCGAGGGAGTAAGATTTTGACATTTTTTAATGTATTATTAAATTTGTTTATTTTAGGCTCATCTTTGGATCTATGTATAACTTTCGCAGAAAATGTCAAGTCTTTATTCTGTAAAAAAAAAATTAGAAAGCGAGCTTTCTCTAGTTTGTTTTAAAGAACCTATAAATATAGCAACGCTAAATCGATTATATGTAAAGTTTATAACTCTGCATTATTTATTTTTAGAAACAATTTCATCGAAGTAATTACTCGATAAACTACCCATGTGTCCGGACCTCTATTAAAATATTTATATCAGCTTAATTATTGCTCTTACTAACAATTATCAATAAATGAATAATCAAGCAGAGCTGTTCATAAATTTTAGTAATACACTCTCTCTCTCATAGTAGCTAGCAAATTAATAATAATAACGGATGTCAGCGTAAATTAAATAGCCTCCACACGTTAATTGCGGGTTTGATTCGCAATATAATTTGCTCTTTTCCTCCCCCCCTCTCTCTCTCTCTCTCTCTCTCTCTCTTTTGCCGAAAAAATTTAATTAACAACGAGTGCGCCATAAAAAATGCAGTTAACGTACCCACGCGCAACGGCTGCTGACCAAATTAATTAATCGTTTGCACGTAGAACGAAATATCGGCAACTAATTAAACGCTCAATGGAAGAAGAAGTGAGAGGGAGAAAGAGAGAGAGAGGGAGAGGGAGTATTGATCGGCAGAGGAAAAATTGTGGCTTGCGAAAAAAGCGAATGACAGTTCGAGCGTGTATAAAGCAAAGAGGAAGTTATGTAGCGGTGATCCTGGCTAGAGTTTAATGGGGATGGGATTTCGCGGTGAGCAGCAAGCCCTTTAAGTGAGTTTTTTGCGACGTCCACGAGTGCGCTCGAGACGATAAATGAAGAATGGTTGTTTTTCGTTTTTAGCCTGTAATTCCATTTAGATAGAAGTTGCTAATGAATCATGCTTTCTGATTAAACTTTGAGAAAAAGTATTTTTCAGAAAAAATCGCTCACGTTTTGAAAAGTCTTCACAAAGAATTAGTTATTTAATTCTATTAATAGAGAAGAATGAAATGTAGAAAAAATTAATCAGATTATTTAATAAAAACGTTTTCGAATTGATTCTGAAATTTGACAAATTGCCTTTTGAAAAACGTAAGCTAAAACACCGCTGGTTCTCTATAAAAAAATTATAGAATATACAGTGCCAATAGCGGAATGGTTGACAAAATAATTAAAAATACAAAAAGAAAAATTAAATTGATTCAATCAATGTCTGATATAGTAATATCCCGGAGTGTGGCCACAAAAGAGAACGACTGCACTAGTGTGACTTATCATAAAATTAAATCCAACGAACCGCTTCATGGCATTAAAGTATAGAGAGAAATTGAGAGAGAGAGAAGTGATTCATCCCGTCACCCACTGAATCGGCTATTATTCTTCAATGAACGTGCATGTATGCACATGCATATACGCGCACATACACGCGCACACGTCAAGAGACAGCCATCATGTTCGGAGTACTAAAAGCGAGCAATTACGAGGCGCAATAAACTCAAGACACGAGCGTTAATAATCTAAATGGCTGAAATTCAGGATTAGGAGTTATATCTAGCATGCATTAGGGGTGAAATACTGCGTGCCACCACCGTCGCCAACGTTATCGTCACTCCCCCTCCCCTTCTCCAGCCTCACCCTCTCGCTCGCTCTGCATATATGCATATTATTCAAATATTGTGGCTACTGCACTTTGACTCCGTGACGACGAGTTGAGGGTGGGGTGGGGGGTATAGGGGTGTAGAGCGAGGAGGCGCGTAAGCGCGCGCAACGTCGTGGATCATGAATCAGCCTAAATGAATAGCTCTTCAGGACGCCCAAATAGACCTAATGTGTTATGCATGGTAACAAATGGGGTTTATGCCGAATTGACGCACGCGCAGCAGCAGCAGCAGCAGCAGGAATGAGCGAGAGGTGGTTGCAAGCGACTCCTGAGTTGGACGACTTTCAACGGTGCCTAGCGGCGGTGCGCGGGGGGGGGGGGGGCGAGCAAGTTTCTTAATTCGCTATAAGTTACTTAATTGTGTATATAGCGCGTCGCGGCAGTTGGCGGGCGACATTGGCGCGTCGATTCAATCCCATGCTAATTGAATTTCGGTCGGAACAGTTTTATTGGCTTCGTCGATTAACTATTCAGAAAACTTCTGTCTCCTTTCCCCGCAATTGTTTTAATCATCGTCTTCAAAACTCGTAATAGCATTATTTGTTATTGCTCTGTTTTAAATCATAAGCGCGTATAATTAACGTTTGTGCGGAATTGCGAAGTATCATCGAAATTTGAATGGAAATAGCTTGATAACATTTGTATAATAATTAACTTTTTCATTGTAGTACGGTAAATATTTAAAATAAAATATTTAAATAAAATAATATAGCTTGCAATGTTAGCTTACAATAAATATTATGCAGTTTCCTAGAACGTCAATACAAAGAAACAAGTAATGCAATAGATATACATTTTTCATCATGTTCCTATTTATGTCAGTACGATAATAAAAAATATAAAAGGGTTAAATAATCAGTTCCACTCCTTATGAATATACCATACATCCTTAACTATAATTTATTACTTTTAGAGGATATTATCTTATTGTTTCGAACACAAATATACGTGATTGACATGTCAAAGATTTATCATGCTATGTTTCCAGAAAAAACCCAAATTTTTTTATTCTGTAAGCTCAGTACCTTAAATCTTTCGTAATTGAATTCTCTTTTTCTTTTTAAAAGTTTTTTTTTGCTTTAATGTTTCATAAATATATTCTCGGAAATTCCCTGTGGATCGACAAAACGTTAAAAGTTCAATGTGTAAATCCAATACTCTCGAGATTAAGAATAGGGAGCTTAGTAATATCTGAATAGCAATATAAGTATCAGGACCATTACAATCTCAACTACATTATAAGTTTTTATTCATAAAAATAAATTGTTCCACGTCAACAGCATATTGACAAAATCAATATATCATAGCTTAAAAACATTTTATTCAGCATTATTTTTGCAATGCAAAAACCACCGTTCTAATATAAAAACTTTAGAAGAAAAAAAATGTAAAAACAAAAAATAACATAACGTTGTTAAAAGCCAATATTTTCTACGAAAACAATATTGCCAAAATCGAGCGGACTCCTCGGAACTCGTTTCAACATACACTTCAGCCTCCTATATATAAGTTGTAGATGTATATAGGCAAGGGGTGTAAGCGACAGCACACAGGGACAGCCGCACATAGCAAGGGCTGACGCGCACGAATTTTGCAAATCAAATTCTTCACGCTCCGCTGAATTATTCATGCCAGAAGAGGTTACGAAGAATGTCATTAGCTTAAGTATCGCGTCTATCCCCTTTCGTACGCGTCTACGCAGCGAAGCCCTCGTACCGTCGATTTTTACCCTTGACAATCCACGGGTTGAATGAAAAACACGCGCAGTATATAGTGACGACGTCTCACGCGGTATAAGCTTGTGTCACTCTGCCACAAAGTTGGGCTTTTTAAATACCCCAAGGATGACGAATTCTCGTTATTCAACGCCGTAAAGTTACTACGACGAGGGTGGAAGATGCACTCGGTAGTCTTGCCTCGTATTGCTGGTTACGCGAGAGAGTAAGGGGAATGGTATATAGGGAAAGAGAAAATGTAATGAAATGTAATGGCTATTTCATTTCTCGGTATTTCAGATGTAGTGGAGAGAAGTGAAGTAGCTTACTTACGTACACTGCTGGCACTGCAGGTATTTACTCGTAAGGTCTGTTTTGCAATTTAGTTCAATTTTCTTTTAGACTTTTTATGATAAACTTATATTTTATTAAAATCAATACTAATTCATCACAGAAGTACAAAATAGTATTTTTGGTTTGAGTTGTGACCACCTTATACTTGACCTCCTGCATACTAATCTATTTTTAAAAATGAGAATAAAATGCTTATTTTGAAGAAAAATTAATCAAAAATGCTATATACTATAGAAATAGATATACCAAGTAGAATAGAGGGAGAGAGAAAAGGAGGGACAAAGTTTTATAAATAAACTTATGAACTTACAGGAGATTTGTCAGATATCTAAATAAATATTTGCTTTTTTTTGGAACAGATAAAATATAATTAATTATGCTATATAAACTGAAAAAGGTAACGATGCATTTCTTTCTATTAAGCGATAAACAGTATCGATAGGACGCATTTGAATAAACTCATGAAATCATTCTGCATTTCTAAATTTTTTACTAAAAATATTAGTATAATAAAATACAAAAACAACTTCGTAAAATGAAAATTGCATTCTAATTCAAATAGACATTAAAATTGTACGGAAACTACTTCAACGCTCTTTCACGTCACCCGTTCTTAATTTCCTCATCTTTTTAATCCCGCCAACTTCGCTCAAGAAAATTTTCCTCTCAGCTTTTGTTTTACAAAGCGCCGGGTCTCTGCGCCATGCGTATACATTTTCTTAACATTGCATTTGAAATTCCAAGTGTCGCGGAAATTCTATTTTGTATTCTATTCCCCCTATGCCTCATATCATTTCTATTCTTGTAGCTGACCTAGAAGGTAGAAAAGTTAAAGAGAGAGAGAGAGAGAGAGAGAGAAAGAAAGAGATAGAAGGATGTAGACGCTCGCGTCTGTGTGCAAACGATGTTTGCTCTGTCTCCCTTGCTTCGCTCGCTTCCCTCGACCATCGAGCCGTGCTTCCGTGAAACGTAATGTCAACAGTCTTTTGACTCGGTAATGTAATTACCCATAACAAAAGACGAAGGTAATATTACAATATATTTGAATTTTACCCAAATGCCCCGGAATTGCTTCTTGTATTTGTACCAGTTTTAAACTCGATAATGTAAATTGTACTTATCGTCACAATGTGAAAATTGTTGTTTGGAAGATCGTTACTAAACGATATAATACATTTTTAAATTATATAAAATACAAAGTTGAAGAATAATAATGAGAATAGGGTCCAATAGTAACTTCTCTCCTGATACCACACTCCAATTAAATACACATTCAAATAAACTAAATTTATACTCAAGCGCCCTACGCGCGGGCAATATCAATATCAGCAATAAAAATATTATAAATAGATATATTATGGATAAATAATAACTAAAATAATGTCTTCTGTACGGACATAATAGATTATAGTGAAATAAAATGACAATATTATTTTAATTTATAAATATTTATTATCATTTAAAACTTTCAAAAATTAAGATTTAATTCAAAATATCGCGCCTTTTTAAAGATTAACCAATCAGAACACGTTTAGTCGGCTTCACTTTTCTCGTATCTCTTTTTTAAGAAGGGATTAATTGATTTTGCGATAACAATAATTCGAAAAGATTTAAATAAATTCAAATACTCTTTTACCTACTTTAAATGCCGGTTATTGTCCTTATCAACACATTTTTTAACAGAAGTTCTTCTTCTTGCGTAATTTCATTTATTTCTGCTCAACGAACCGACTCCTTCATAAAATATCTCACGACTCGTATAAAAAGGATCTTAACCGACTGATAAAAATAAAATTTATTCTTGAAAAAATTGTAAACCTGTCTCCTCCGCACTGGAGAAACGCATTACTCTCAAGAGAATTTGAACCTCGAATCAGAGACTGATACCTCATAGCCCAACTCTCTCTCTCGCTCTCTCTCTTTCTCTTGCGAATGTTACTATATATATATCACCACAGCCGCTGTCTTGTTATTACGTCAGCCAAATTCGAGTTTTACGCGGCCGCAAAGTACGGTCGACGACGCCGTAAGAATACCCGATGAAGTTACAAGCCCATCGGGCCACAAAAAAAAGAGAAAGAGAGAGAGAGAGAGCAAGCACGACGTCTGCTTTGATATCGGAGCCCTTCGCGGTCTGAATACCGACCATAACAACGTTTCTTTTTTCTCTTTTCCCTCCCTATCCGACAGCAAATATTTTATTCGCTTGCTTACCTAAACACGCCGCGGAATGTTTTCACAACGTAAAACCACAAGCAGCAAACGTTCCATCTTCGTGGCGCTCTCGTGAAGGCAATACAGATTAATTTAGCAAATGCTCGAAAACTACTTTGCTTTAACTTTGAACTTTAATGCACTATATTTAACAGCTATGTTTCTTTAATAGATCGGGAGCTTTCAAAAAATGTTATAAAAGCGTCAAAGATGAAAAAGTTAAAATTGAAATTTGTTCTATTAAAGAAACATATATATCATTAAATTTTCATAGTCATTACTTTTTTATGAAGATTTGAAAATTTTTACTCTTTAAAAATACCTTCTACGCGCGAATCTTGTTAAATTAAAATTGAAATCGTAGCTCTTTTCCCCTGAAATATTTCTTCCTAATTTTGCTTAAACATTTTATGTTACCAAATATATATATAAACGCGAATGTTTAAAGAGAAAAAAAAATCATAAAAATAAAATTACCATCCAGCTAAATTACATTTTCTTAAAGACGTTCGCGAAAAACACTTTCCTCCAATCCCTCTAATAAACGTTGAAAAAGAGAAACCTCGCCAACACCTCCTTTCGCCGACCTATTTCGTCGTAAAAACTTGCCCGATTATATACACGTGCGGTTTTTCGAGGAGCGCTGGTATACGCAAGAGGTTATTAACGAACGGTGAAAAGCTCCGACGAGAGAAATTATATATAAGAACTAAAATTCCCTTCTCCTTTTCCTTCCCTTTCCACTATATATATATGTATATATATACGCTCAAAGCAGCAATCGACGTTTGCCCTGTGCTCCTTAGTGTATGTTAATTGGCATAAAAAGGGAAGAAGACGAAGCGATGGAGGTAGGGAGGAGGGAAAGAAATTAGAAGGGCGAAAAGGAGAAAGAGAGAGAGAGAGGGAAAGCGGGAAGGTGAATAGCAGTGGGAAGCTTTGCATGGAGGATATAATAGCAATAAGTAGGAGGATGAAGGAGAGAGTAGGACGTCAAGATGCAGAAGGAGAGAGAGAGCGACAGAGAGGAGGGATAAGAGGCCATAGAAGGGAAGGGGGAAGTCGCTGCTGCTGATGCTGCTGCCGCCAGCTAAGGCGCCCACCGACAAAGCCAAAGAGATGAAAAGTGCGATAAGATATTACGGGACGACGGTGTGCTGTTTATATATATAGAGAGAGAGAGAGAAGGAGGGGTCGAAGAGTGGTTGGGTGACGACAAAAAACATTTTATAAATCTTTTTAGAAAACAGCAAGGGGCGATTACTGCGTTACGATTAAACGTCTTATTAGAATTTATAATAGATGTGTTTTTTTTCTTCCTAAACGAGGGTTGCTTTCGCTAATAAGAGTTTAAAGTGTTTTATGTATATTTAATTATATGCATTAAGTGTGGAGGTCTTCCATGGGGGAACTTCTATCGTGTATATATAAACAAAGTTCCAAATGAACTTCCGAAGCATCCAGAAAGCTTGGATGTAATTGAATAGACGTCTGTATAGAACTAAGAAGTTCCACGTGTAGTTGACTCTTACTCAAGTATGATGAGGAAAGTGGGAAACCGATGCCAGAAGAAGATCAGCGAAGACAATCTGAAACGATAAAAGATGAATCTCCCAGTGACCAATTCACGTGCCAACAAATTGCGAGATGATTCAGTATAATTTACGTGTACATTGAATCAAGGAAAAATTATCTTAACGATATTTGAATTCATTCATTAATATATATGTTTACGATAATAACATTGGCAATGGTGCCGATAACCTCAGACTTCTCGTAATAATATTTGCAGACCAAAAATTGTTTTGGCGAAAAAAAGCTGTAAAGCTATTTAGTTTGAAATGAAAATCCATACGAATATATGTAAAATAAAAAAAGGGATGAGGAGTACAATATGACGGCAATTAGTAGGAATTTGAATTCTGATGGTCACGGAGAGTTCGTATAAAGTGTCTGGCTAGCGAGTATAGACAGTTCCTGTTCAAGTCTGGGTCCGTCACATTTTATTCCTAAAATTCCGACGGTTCACTCGTAACCCTTCGAAAGTAACAAAAAACAAAATGCAAAATTGCATCACGATTTTACGCGCATTCACGTCCATCGTCAATAATTTGACGTGTAATCAAGTCCGCGAACCTTTTTATTTGCACAGCTGGTGCGCATCGAATTCTCCCCCCAAAAAAAGCCAGTTGCAATCGATAAAAGTTCGTTCGTCGACGTCGCAGTAAAGTAGAAAATTCCATTCGTATCTCTCTCTCTCTCTCTCTCCTTTCTCTCCCTCTACTATACTACTACTACTACTGCCACCACTGCCACGCAGTCACCAAAAAATTAAACAAAAATAAATGAAAATAGAGAGAGAGAGAGAGAGAGAGAGAGAGAGAGAGAGAGAGAAACGCATGCGAGCAGGAGGGGTGGTAACGAAAAGGACGGGGTTAAAAAGTATATAGACACAGGCGGAGATAGCCGCAGGAGGATGGGAGGTTATTCCCCGGCGAACGAGAGAGAGAGAGAGAGAGAGAGAGAGACAGACAGACACGCCCTGCAGGTCGATACCGGATCCAACGCATCCCGTATCCTCGTCTCTCGCTCTTCCTCCCTTCTCTACCACTTTCTCGCGCCCTCTCTCACTCCCTCTTTCCCTTCCGTTGACTATTTTATATATATATCAGTACCGAGTGGGGTAGGAAGAATCGTGGATTATACACACTGTCTTCGTACGTCGCGCCCGCGCGACACTTTCCCTCTCGAGATATATAAAAAAAGCGAAGGTGGAGTCGGCGACGACAGCTCACGCGAGGCCACTGGCCGCTGTATCTCTGTACAATCCGATTATACACCCACACATACATATACACGCAAGCACGTCTCGTTCCTTTCTCCCGTTGCTTCTCTCTGGCCCTTCTCTCACTCTCTCTTTAATATTTTTCCGCTCTCTTGGTAATAATAAAATGCGACGTTGCTCTCGCCCTTGCGATCGATAACTTCCGAGAGGCATATATGATACGGCGTGGATTATAACGCCCGCACTCGTGTTACGTCCTCTCTCTCTCTCTTTGGCGACCCCTTGACGTTTTTAGGAATGAGAGAAAAAGAGAGAAAGCAATGTGCACGGACAAAAACGTTGGAGTTTAATGATCGACGGTTCTGCCCGTCGGTTTTGTTATTTTCTTTTTTTTTGGTCTACCTTGTGCACATACGTTGTCCTCGTCTTCTTATACCTTCCTACTTTTGTCTCTCTGATATTTTCTCGTCGTGCTTGAGATTACGCTCTGCCTTCAGTGTACAAGCGCGCAGGCGCAATAATGCCCGCCGGCGTATTGTTGCTCTTTGGCTAATTAAAAGGGAATTTGATGTCTTGTTATGGCATCCAGGACAGAGAGCGTGGATTATTTAAGGAGTAGTGCTCGAGGCTCCAGGCCGTATGAATTATTTTTTTTTTAATTTTCGTTTAACTGTGAGTTTTAGATTTGTATGTACGTATATAGTTAAAACTTTTGTAATCAGGTTGACATGAAAGTTTTAAATCCTGAAAATATTTTGTTGTTACATTTTACGATTAAAAGTTAATTATTCCATTCTCATGGGTTTCGGAGTTGTTAAAAAGAAACAATTAGGAAGACTTCAAATCTCTGGAACTAGAGTCGAATTTTTTTGGCAAACCATGTGCCAAAGTGAATTAAAAAAGTTAAAGTTTAGGACAATAAAACAAAGGAATTTTACAGGGAAGCTGAAATAGAATAACATACTATTTCTCTGAAACATACAATAACAATATTTCATCTCCCGTACGACATTTTCCTTTAAATAATATACACTGAAAAAACACTACAAAATAAAACATACAATAAGCCGTGGCCAGAACATTGCTGATAAAGAAAATGAAAAGAAAAAAAGGGTACTCAGTACAATGAGTATACTTTTCAATTTTTCAACTACATTTTAGAGAATCTAGCCAGTTCTCAGTGACGTATACTCTCTTATTAAAATCTTTTCAACCGACATAAAAATTATCAAGTTTCTCACATGTATGCCTGTTTCACGATAAAATGATAGAACCATTGATATACATACATCCAAAAGTCATTCTAAATTTTGATATTGATCAGCATCACGGACGTTATAGCAGAGTTACTCCATCCTGTCCTTTAGCAATTTGCGCTTATTCAGCGATCTTCGTGTAACGGCCAAGAGTTTCGCCTCTACCCACGAGAATAACATTGTTAAGCTCTACAAATAACAAATCCACTTTGCGGTGACTTTTCGCTCAATATTGCTTTCTCGGCTAGGCCTTTAACTACAACTGGAGCTGGGGATTGCGCGACGTCGTCTGTTCTCGTAGGAACGAGTTGACATGTCGAAACAGGGGAAATGAGAGAGAGAGAGAGAGAGAACGCTACCGAGTGAAAAGTTTGCCAATTGATAGAGCGAACGAGCGAGCGGTAAAATTAGCTGTATCCGCTTGAGGATTTTCGTCCCCCTTGTACGACGTGTACGCGAGGCAGCAGCGATTGGAGCCGAAGTGGTTCTTAAAAGTTCCACTGTAATCGAACTGCTCGCTTCTCTCTCTCTCGCTCTCTCTCCTTCGCTCCGTAGGGCCGATAAAAGTTCAATGAAAAGTTCCAACGCGAGCACACGCGCGCGCGCGTTGAGTGGCCGTTAGGAGGAAATTCTAAGTTTTCGCCATTTTCCACTCTTTCTACTCCCGTTTCGAGTTCTCTCTCTCTCTCTCTCTCTCTCGTTCGCTTGATGCTAGAGAAAGAAAGAGAGAGGGAGAGACATACACACACACACAAAGAAAGAGAGAAATGGAAAAAGAGCAGATGAGCACATATACTTACTGCTTAAAACTAAGATTTTACTTCTACTGTTAATGCTATATCTTCGCTTTTTTTACTTTCACTTTTTCTTCTTCTTCTTCTTCTTCTCCTTCTTCAACTTCTTGTTCCTCGACTTCTTCCGTTCCACAGATTTATAATGAACTTCACTTCCAATCCTTTTGAGAAGGAAAAAAACTTTGCTGCCGGCCACTCGAGCCGTCGGCAAAAGAAATTTGCCAGCTAAGAAAAGAAGTTTAAAGTCAGAAAAATTGCTGATCCAGTATTATAACCTTCAACTTCTCTTACCGTATAGAGCGACGATTTTTATTGTACTAAATAAATCAATCAATTTAATAATGAAAAAAAAATAAAAATTTTTACACTAAATTACGTACATTAATTGGTATATACTTCATCGCGGTTCTAGTAGTACCGTACCGATCAGGTCAGACAGTATACCTTAATCCCAGAGCTTATACATAAAAAGTTGTACACAATTAACATAGAAAAATTATCAATCATAATTCGTCATCTTTACCCGCCTAACTCTCGAAACCACCATCACGGTACATCGTGCAACGATATTTCGCCCACGTCCAAGGAGTGCTCGCAAGCATCCCGCAGGCGTCTTTGGAAAAACGCTTAGTCAAATTGTGATCTCCCTCTCTCTCTCTCTCTCTCTCTTGCACTTGCGCTGGTGATTGACGGTTCCAAACCTCGTCCGTAGGCGGCTCACGTAATTCGTAAAATACGCGAGATTCGCTATCTCTTCTCGTCCCTCTCGTGTACGCCCCCCCAAGATGAAATTTGAACTATACGTATATACGCGTGCACACGCGTCAGCTCTCGGGTAGGTGCTGTATGTGTAAAGGTGGAAGAGGAAGCTATATATAGACGATGGCGTGTCTTCTCTTCTCTTCCCCCCCTCCTCTCTCACTCTCTCCGCGTACGATCTCATTGTCATGCGCCAAGTATTACGCGTTTGATAGTGATATCGCGCCTCGAGCGAGAGCGCAGCTGAACTTTCTTCATCAAACTAAAGCGACATCAGGACTTATTTAACAAATTCCGAAGCCGTGCGCGTTCGCGCCTTGCGCTCGCGTTAACCAGCGTGTGCGACGCCAATATCGTTACACATCGTCTATA
>JAWWEQ010000055.1:847477-872424 GCA_035583055.1 Torymus tubicola | reverse complement strand
TATGTTTCTTTTATTTAATTTATTTTTTCCTCAATTACAATACTTAGTTGTTATTTTATACCTTTTTTTATATATATCATCCCAGATTAAGTCTTTTTTAAAAAAAAAAAAAAAAACAATTTCAAAGCCTGAGGAAGAAGGCCGGAAAGAAGTTTTCCCTGTCCTCATTATTTACCCTTATTCGACTCTAAATTCCATTTAGCTAGTGTTTCTATTCGTCAAACCTACGTGATCGCGTTTCGGAACTAGGGGTGGCCATCTTCTTAAATTCTTTCGCGCAGTATAGCTTCAGCCATACCGCCGCCGCCGCTGCTACCTCCTTCGCCAGAGGGGTAACATAGTAGGTATATATAGCTATATGTGAATCACCTAGAACGTTGACTCCGAGTTCGTTGACTTAGCAATGCGACGATATTTACAATTGGACTTTCTCATTGAATTACAACCTCTATGGGAGATTTTTCTCATTTATATTTATGCGTTTTGTTTACACAACTTGATTAGTTTTAGCAGATTTGAGATTGTTTAAAAGTCAACTATAGACTAGTAGGTAGCTAATGGAAAAAAATGTGTTTTATGTAATAATCTTCTTGCTATACGAATGCAATTATTTGCCTTTTAATGATTTAAAAATCTATCCATGTGAACACAAGGTTCCGTACATACGCACAGACATACACACAACATAGAGGGTATTTAAAATGAACTCATTTTCGGTATAGAAAACAGTTTTCATACAATAGTTCATTGATTTTGAGGGTTACAATTCTGACATTAGTGAAAATATAAGGCTCTCTCGACAAGCGTGCCTAAACATTCGTAATTCGAATTTAACAAATACAACGCAATTATTATGAAACATATTGAAATATCATATCCTGACTTCATCTTAAATAAAAAAATAATTACTATCGCAACCAATCCAACGACCGTCATAGACCAAAAACAGCTCACGCAATATTCGCCCATGCTCTTCCTGATTGTAAAACCGCATTCCCCCGTCTCCAAAGCTCGCCAAACTCATATATAATTATATAACCCTTATACCCTTGCGCGCAGTACGTGCACGACCCATGCGTATACATAAGAACCTCTTTCAACTCCACCACTATATATACACGGGCAACGCAAGCACCGAGCAAAACATTGCGGCGCGCACGTGGAGCGAAAATTGCCGTAATAAACAGCGACGAGAAGGAATGGGAGGAAGAGGAGGGGGGCTTCCGCTAATTTGAAAATTCAACTATCGGCAAAAAGCAGCTTTTTGCGCTCGTTATATACCTCACTGCTGCTCGTCATCGCGTTGGCTCGCCGCGTCGGCTTGAAAAAGAGAAAAAGCACGGAGGGACGACGACGAAACTTGCCCTGAGCGCGGGCGCGCGCAGATGCGCGAATGAAGAAACTTGCCGCTGCCTCTTTTTCTAACACCCTTTGCAACGACGACGACGGGCGGAGAGGAAAAGTTTTTGCAGTCTCGTTTTTCTCGCAGCTCTTATTAAATTATGAGCGAAGAGAGAGAGACGTCTACGCACACGTATATCTATCTATGTATATACAGAGAGAGAGAGACATACACTTGGAGAAGAGGCGAACGAGAAGAAGGAAAAAAATGACGTGGAAAATACGCAGACGCCGGCGACTACTACTATACTCTACGCGAGAGTCCAGAAAGAGAGAGAGAGAGAGAAAGGAAGAATCAATCTCCGGGCACAAGGAGGATGAGAGAGCTGCAGGAGACGAAAAAGTTCCAGAGGTCCGATCTCTATCTCGCGCAGTCGTAACTTTTAGTTGGAAAGTTATCTCTTCGTTCTTTTCATTCGGCGCTCGCTGAGAGAGAACGCGCGCAAGGATATGGTATATACCATGGTCGTCGCATGACGGTGTGTATATAACCCTCCTCTGCCCTGTCTCCCTCTCTTTCTCTCTATGCGCGCGCGTTTTCCCGTCACCACAGCGCATTACGATATGACGACGAAGACGTATATACGTATATATATATATATATACACAGTGTGATCGGAAAATCCAACGGCGACGTTGACGTTGCAGAGCTCAACGTATAGGGTGGAAGGAATGAGAAGGGGGGTTGGATGAGACGGCCCGAAGTTCGTCCATTTCGCCAGGCCTTTGATCAGTATATCCCGCCGCGGTTTCATCGTCGTCGTTTTCTCCTTGCCGGACCCACGTACGTGTTTCTTTATATATATATATATTTCGGTGACTAACGAGCGCGCGATGGATTAGAAGTGTGCTATACTCCGCTCACATAAGTGTATATATGTAATGCACAGAAAGTGAGAGAGAGAGAGAGAGAGAAAGGGGATGCGACGGTGATGCGGGATATATACATAAGTATATACGGACGAACGAACGATTGCTATATATATGTCTTTCGATATATGTGCAGAGAGCTGAACGTGGACACATGAGACGTGCGCAGTATAAAATCGTGCTGACATAAGGGTGATGCCGTCATCTCTATCTCTCTCTCGCTCGCCCGCTCGCTCTTTCTCACGTAAGTCAAAAAAGCAGTATTGGAAAATCGAGATCAATTGGGATAAAATCGAAGCTCGCGCATTATTTCATTTAAACGCGATGTCAAATTTTTGGTAATCAATTGGTCTTCAGGATATAAAAAGATTATTCTTTTAAAAATAAGCAATAATAAATTTAAATGAAATAATTCATTTATTTACAAATGGTATAAAAAAAATAGAAAAACTATATATAGAGGCCATCCTTATACTAATTTCGGATTCGATAAAGGATTCGCTGAAAGAGAGAGAAAGAGAGAGAGAGAGAGAGGAAGAGAAAGTGAACTAGTAGTCAAAGAAAGTATTTAATCCAGCTACACTAACGCGAAGCATTCGGTGAAATTCCATACTATAGGTATATATACATCGTCGACTTTGACCCTTTCGTTAATTAAATTTTTCATCTATACAGACAAAAGTATAGTGTCCACAGATGAAAACAAAATGGCACAAAGATCTAAATCAAACGACGACTTTTGATCTCTCGCAAGCGGATTCAATTGAATTTTCGTGCCGGACAAAAAGAAGAGCTTAATTTAAAAGAGGCACACGTAGGCTATTCGTGACGCGGGCAAGCGTGAAAAAAGCCTAAAGCATTGCATAAAGCCCACGCCTATATGTATATACAGAAGCACGCGTTTAATTAAAATGCCCGGTATACGCATACGTCGGTATGAATTTCAACTATATAAGAAATCTCAAGGCGCTTATTTTCCCCTCTCTCTCTCTTTCTCTTTGATAAGCCTAGTTGCACCCTTCGATCAAAGCAGCCTTTTCATTCTCACCCGCTGTGACCAATAACAATAATAAGATCGATGTATACATATACACGCGCAGGCTTATTTGAACCCTTTCCCCGCTCTATCACTCATGATTAATTACTCGGCATGCATGCGTATTATACCGTGCCAGTGTATACACGCAAGATAAAGAAAAATGCTCATCGCGTCAATTCCGTGTTTAATAAAACCCATGTGGGGTGCGACGCTTTGAACAGAAGCTATGGACAGTAGTACCGAGGCAACGCTGAAGCACAAAGGACCGTCAAAGGTCTGTAATTCGCGTAATTATACGTATCGATGTAAGTACATATATATAGAGAGAGACAGAAGCTCTTTTCATTCAACGATGAATGGTTGAATTCCTAATCATAGTACTCGCGCGCTGTGTCACTTGTCAGACGTCACCATATACGTCGCATAGCTGTCGACGCGATTGCTTCTCGGTTAATGATGCATCGAGAGTACATATATATGTATGCGAGAGAGAGAGAAAGAGAGAGACTTTGTACATTCAGGATGAAAAATTATTTCGGCAAGAGGTTCTTTCGTTCGACGGATATAACATCTTGATATTAATGGTCCATGCGAAAATGAGGTTCTTTCATTTTTTTTTCTTCTTTATTTCTGCGAATATGATGAATGTGTGCCAAGGATTGACCTGTTTATGTGTTTTATATATATAAGGTGAAAAAGATTGCGTTCACGCGGTTGTTATTCTTATCCTGAAAGAATACCCGCGAGAAACGCAATGTTATTTTTCTTTTGGTAATTCAGATTAATTGCGTTACTGCGGGATGGAGGAGCAAAGTCATTTACCTTCGTTGAATTCAAATTGATGAATATATTATTTAAATTTCACTATATAGGTATATATATATAGCGAGTTCTGTATGCTTTCGAAACAAACGAGTCGTTAATGACCCATGACGAATTTTACTTTATCACAATAAAGTGAATTTATGGATTGTCGTGTGCGGCAAATTAACGATTTCCTTCTTCATTAATGCTAAGTTATGACAGTTCTTATATCTCCAGGAAAAACCTGTGTGTTTTCATTCGTCCACTTCCGACGCATTATGTAAATCTGTTCAATGTAAAGTATGTTTTGACTTTTTTTCATTGCTTTCGTGTTTCATCAATTATTCCTTATAAGTACACAGGAACTTATTTTATTACATTTTATGGTAAAAAAAAGACGATTTGTATGTTAATTTTTTGACATTTGCACGTATGATTTTAAAGTAATATTTCATTGTTATACTTAATGTCTATTCCAGTGCAGTGAAACTTAAGGTATTGTACACGCACGTGCCGTTAAGTTAAAAAAATAATGTTGAATTTACAACTAAAAGATAAAAAATAATGTTTTTGCGGAAAAAATAATAAACCACGTTTTCATTATCACAAACAGAAGGTTGTCCGATGGTAGATTTTTTTACTATATTAATTGATAAAACATGTATATTTATACTAATTACAACAAAAATATCTAGTAATTTAATAAAGATTTAAATAAAGTAATTTCAGGCAACGTAGCAAGTCGCATCGATCTGTTTCTTGCCAAGTCTCGCAACCGATAGAGAATGAATATATTTGACAGTACACAAAATTCAACTAATAAATCATATCAAGTAAATAAATTAGGATAATAAAAATCATTAAACGAATACCAGGTGTCGGTCAGTTTTACTAGTATACGCGCGTGTATGCTTTATAGAGCAAACGACTTATAACAAATATATAAAGTTATACTAATAATTACTAAATTAAAAAAAAAAGCATTGAAAAGCAAATGCTTCGATTCTCTGAGAATCCCAGTTGTTTGTGAGAAAAAAGATTTACAATATTCAAACGCAAATAAAGTTAATAAAACAAATAATAAATCCTTAGTTAAACAATAAAAAGTTCTTTATTTTTCAAAAGTATTGTTCATTTTTGCAGCTCATTTCAGTAGAACTGATATGGGGTGTGATAAAGCAGATTTTTATTTTCACTAATATTTTATAAATAAAGAAACGGTACTTTATTTTTGCATATATACAGAATAACTCAAAGTATAATATTTCATTACTGAACATAAAATCTCGCAACGCTAATCATTGTTAAAATCATAATTTCTTTCCTACAACCTACAGTGCACAGAATATCTAACACAACGAGCGTGCCACAATTGAAAATACTTTGCAAAAGGACGGACCATTTTGATAATGCCATAACCCACGAACGAATCATTCGATCCGATCGTCTCCCCCAAACGTCACCAAACTCACCCCCCATCAGTTATTCCCCCTCTGCCGGACAATTATAACACTACCCCTAAATTGCCACTTCCCGCATCCGTTTACTCTCTCTCTCTCTCTCTCTTTCTCCCTTTCCATTACAGCCAATCACCGTTAAAAGGAAAAGACCGAATAACGAAACTGTCTCTCTCTCTGCTTGTGACAGAACCGCGCGCAGGCACCACTACGCGATTGGTATTCCTGTGTGATAAACAGGCGAGCGTCGCCGCTGCTTGCATCCCCCATATACCGTTGATTTTTCATGCAGACCAGCATATATATATATATAGACAATGTCCATACTATGCGTCTACGTACACTATATATATATCTACCTATATATATACGTATAAACTCTCTTTGTACTCTGCAGGTCCATTCGCAAAATGATTGCACGCACGTGATTGACATTTATAATAGAGAGAGGCGCGCATATACACTCTTTCTCCATCTGTCGCATCTCTCGGTTCTCTTCTCTCTCCGCGTGCCCGTATACGTAATGGCTTAAACGTTTGTTGCTATAATGAACGATTTCTTCTTTCCTATCCCTATATATACGTACACAACCGCTAAATAGAACATGCGCGCGCATCCCTATTTTTCTCTAACACACCGCACGAAAGGGATAGATCTTATTGTCGAAGAGCGCAGTGCGGCAACATAATGAACATTCCAAGCTTATACACGCTCGGAAGATCAAGCGCGCGCGTGTGTTTGCAGATTCGTATTTTTCGCTGGTAAGTGTGTATGTGTATATAGGTAGTTTGAATAAGTGCAGTATACGTATACATACGGGTATACTCGCCGAGGGTTAAAGTATTTACCTCTTTGTCTGTAGTATATAAGATATAGGGGTAGCAAGCAAGGATATACCTAATGGGCATTCCTAGCGGACTCCCCCTCTTCGCTCTCTTATTGAGAGCCGCTGCTCTTGTTTGTATTAATTCGAGTGTATATGCGTGCACGGGAGAAGAACAGTGATGTGGTTCGCTGTCGGTGCGGCTTTTTTTCTCGCTCTTTTTTACACGCTGCGCCGGTCAGGAGAGAAGAGAAAATTTATAGAGTGTTTACTGCGAGAGTATTGGATTATCGGAGTCAAAGATGGAGAGGATATATACGTCTATGGTGACGTATGTTGGCCCGTGTAATTTGAGTTTCAGATAAATGTATACATGTGTTTAAAATAAAACGTTAAGAGGAGCAATAAATCTTTGGCCTATTGGAGAGGTAATTGATTGATTCGTGGACTATGGATAATTTAATGCGATAACTAATTGAGGAATGATGTATGTGGATATTATTAAAATTTATGAATTTTTTATTGTAAAAGTTAAACGTATTAAACGTATATATAAAATATTTAAATGCTTATTTAAATGGTCTTTCAAGAATGCATCTTGGAGCATACAATTAATAATTACATTGTCCAATAATTCTTTTATAAAGCTATTATACATTTATATTTTCATCTTAAACTGCTTCTTACTTAGTTCTTTAAATATTTACGAAAACATTTACGATTAACGATAAATAATAATATATCCATATACTTAAACCTTCACCTACATTTCAAAATAGTGAAAAAAGTATACTCATGTACATAAAATATATATAATACCTATAACAATATCTCGCAACAATATATAGTTTAAAGGGAAAAAGCTCTGACACGCTTTCTACCCCATTAGCGCAGTCTCTCCCTCCCTATTATACAATATACCCCGCATAATAGACCAAGCAAAAACGAGCGTCCCCCTAAGCCGCTCAAATATACCTAGAGATCTCGCGATAACTTGAACGACAATCATGACAATTTAAAAGCCATAAAAGCAGCCCCTCCCTCTATAATATACTATTGCCGTCCTTAAATCACCTGCGCGCAATATTTTAACGCTCGCTCGCTCGCTCGCTCGCAACATGCGTGCGCGCGTGCAACAGTTTAAATGTGCACACGTATAACGTCGTCCCACGTATATACATACACACGTACACACATATATATACCTACTCCGCATCTGCGTCCTTAAAATCCCGGGGCTGAAACTGCTAAACGATCGTTAGCTCCGAAACGCGCGACATGCGATAGAGCGCAACAGCAGCAGTGCATGAGGCATAGGGTTAGCTTATATATATATATATATATATATATATATATATATATATACGTGTGCTCAAGCTGAGCGCCACGTGACGTGACCATAGAATTTAGTTTTGCACTCCCTCTCTCTCTCTCTCTCTCTCTCTCTCTCTCTACCACGACCGGCATATATCCCCTCACCTCCGCGCGTCGACAATGCGGCGACTTATTGACCCAGGACAGGACGTCGTTGAAGCCACGCAACAATGGCGTGTGTTTATATACCCTCGTATATATGTATATATATATATGTGTGTGTGTAAATGTATGTATATATATTAAGCCAAGCAAGGGGCTAAATATAGACGCACGCGTGGGCTGCACAGAGAGAAGGAACGGGAGTTAAGTGTGCGCGCAACAAAAGGCGGGCCCCGGCAATTATTTAGATAAACAAGTTACATTGGCGCATGCGGCTCCTGCTGCTGCTGGACGACGACGACAACGACGACGACGACGACAACGTTGAAGCAATTTGCCCTTTGATCTTTATCCCTTTCGCGCTTATCGCCCGAGCGCGTCGCTCGTTCGAGAGGCGAATCGTCTCTTTTGTCATTTCTTTTTGTTAATTTACCGTTTTTTTTTCTTTTTAATTTGACGGCTAATTGATATTGCGATTTGACAGTGTCGGAGGGGTGTCTTTGATCGTTTTTCTTTCTTTTACAGTGTAATTGAATGATTTACGAGCGGAAGAAAGGGAACGCGTGCGGAGGAGGGTTACTGTATGTATATATATACGGGGTTGTACTGGCGGGACTCGGCGACGTTTGTCACTTGTCGGCTGGTTAAAAGGGCTTTTTAACTTGATTTACATAATCGATGCGAGGTTTTCGAAACAAGCGCCGGATTAGGTGATTTACGCGTAATAAAAGTTATAATGCAAGTTGATTTAACTGGATTTATACGTGATTTTTCGTTCGTAATATCTGAAATTCGATAATCTTTTAATGGATATATTATACTTTAAACGTTCGTGAGATATTTATTAATATAACAGTAAAATTAATTTAAAATTAAAAAGAGAAGGACTAAAATACGTTGTCATATTTTAAGATCAGTTGTATAAGGTATAGGTAATATGCGTCTGTCTGAAAATAGACAGTTTTTTCTTTAGTTAATTCTTATTTCGTAACCGTCATGACCCGCGCAAAGTAAGACACGTGTTACAGGATAAATGACGCAAAGTATTAAGCTTGACGTTTTAAATTATGAAAGATAACATATTTATATACATAGGGTAGAGTTGCATACTCATGGTCAGCGCTTAAAGTCGGCCACAGCGCGTTTTTTACATCTGACGATAAGCGATGGTATTAGATAGCTGTGAGTTGATATAAAATATCATCTTACTCAACATATTTTCGTCCCATACATTTCAAATACAAAATTAACAAAGTTACGTAAGAAATAAATATTCCAACAATAGCTAAAATGTTAAAAGTTATTGTTATCTTCGCATCTCCTTTTTACAGTTGATTTTTTATAACAATAACTTCTTTTATATATATATACATATATATATAAATTAATATGTCTTCAATTCGATTGAAATTCTTGGTGACTAAATATCCCTTAATTTGAAATAATGATATTTTTGCTCAATTCTGGCTCGTCGATTTGGGCCCAGTATTGAAAGTGATATTACATAAAGGTATGTATTTGATGTTGATGCTGACTAAAATAAATCTTTTATTTGCTCAATATTATATTAAGTTGAAACTAACTTATTTACTTTTTTAATAAATTAATTTTTTCAAAAGCAATAGCTGATAAAACTGTTATAAGTACAAACATTGCGTAAGTCTCCTCTACTAATAACAATGAACATAACAATGTAAAATCACATGACGTTCGTTAATTAGATTCAATTCTGTAGAAATTCACTGTAACAGCATACATTACTGTTAAAATGTATGAAATTCAATGTTGAAATAAAATGTAGCTAAAACCTTCCTGACTTTTCAGACATTTACATTAATCCATGTACTTATTGGCAAAACTTCAGTTATGTATAGCAAGCAGTCGAGTATAAATAAAATATTCTTTTGCAATTTCCTTATTGCAACTTACAATGAATTTTTTAGTCTGTCTAGACGTCCCGACACACGTTATTAGTAAACCATGTGCTATAAAAAGCGTCAAACATGAAAAAATAAATTAAATGCAATTAACCTTAGTAACACATTGTAATTTTACATACTTCACCCTTTCGGCTCAATGTCTGCTCCCAATAGCAATTAACCATGTTGAATGAAAGATAACACATTTATAAACTAATTTAGCTGAAGGTATTAATGCGTTATCCCATTAAAAGTCGTGTATCATTAAATTTTATTAGTAACATTAATATATAAACTGATTTATATTTCATAAAAATTGAAATTAAAATTTTGGTCGATCTAATTTGCTACGGCGGTTATCTGTAGTTGTACTCTCACATAACATCAAAGAGGATCCTATCTGAAAAAGTGAACAATAATAATATAATTAATATGTATAACATTTTTGTTTAATCATATGTAAATAACGCTATAGGTTTAGAGTAATAAGGACGGATGCCAGTTATTGAAAATAAACATTTTTTAATTAAATTTTAATAATCACAACACATCTTAACAATATCTACGCGCAAAAACTACTTGAGCCCGTATATTTCACCAACTTAAACACCAATAAAATAACTTCTTTGAACCATTTCACAAGACTTATACATATATATCCTCATAATATCTTTCCTTTAATAATGCGTCTTCGCAACCTTTCAGAAATTGAAATACAGAATGTATCAAGCAACCATGCCTATACCAATCAATAAATAATTACACACACATATACAGACGATCAGTTGTCTTGCAATTGGTATACACCTCGATCGGTGTCATTCGCATTTCGTCTCCAACCGTCTTGGCGCCAAACGAATAAGCCAATATAGACTGTTCCCTTGCAGCGCAGCATCCATCCTTACTTACTCCTCATTCACTCAGGCGCGATTTAAAGTACGCGCAGAGACTGTCGCGTCTCTCGCTCGGGACACTGATTGAAACAAATAAAAGGAGCTAGAAGAACGCGAGAAACGACGTCGCGCGTCCCTTTTCAAATTATGCAAATTGCGTCACGTGCACGCGCGCGCCACGAGGTATCGTTACTTATACGGTATACTCTCCCTCTCTCTCTCGTTCTCTGAAGATTCGCTTATATATATCCCAGCAGGCTCGCGACAGGGCTAATGAAAAATTCGAGGCGTAATCGCGTAAATCTTGTCGTGAATTCGAGCGACGAGCTGTCCTCCAATATATATATATAAACGCGACGAGATTTAATAAAACGTATATACATCTCTTTGGGTTCAATCACGTAAATTTATATGTACATAGTGTGCGAAGAGTCTGGGCAGAACACGCGTTCTATATACTCTATAGGTATGTATGTGTATGTGTGTGTTTGTAGTTCGGCTTTGAAGTGCAACTGATATACTAGATTGCCGCATGGCGAAAGGGAGAGGGCGAGTACGGGATAGGGACGTACATATATATAGGTATAATATATATCTATATACGGTATATAACGATGATACCGAGTCTTTGCGCGCATCGTGATGGCGTGAATAACGCTGATGCGACATAGGGAAGTATATACCGAGAGCGAGAACGAGAGAAGAGGTGTGATATTGTGGATATTTTTCGATTGACCTAATTTTGCTCGAGGTCAGGTGAGAGGGAGAGAAAAATCTTTTGTGTTTCTTGCGCGGATATCATGCTTGATGTCTGATCGTAAAACACGCAGAGGTGACGAGTTTGTTATGGTATATGGGTTATGGTTGCCCTGGCAAAATATTAACGCAAAGTATAATACGATGAATTTACTATGTGCTTGTATAAGTTTTAATTTGCACGAGTTACGGTCAAACAGAATTGTATATTTGATTTAAAAAAAATTGAGATATCTTTAATATATATAATGAAAAATATCTGTTACTCTCTTTAAAAATCAATAACCAAGCATAACTAAAAAAAGCAATTAAAATTATCTATATATGTAATTGACCTCTCATTCCAATATTATTCTTTTTTTCCGTAAAATAACTTCAATATTAAATTATGTATGATTCAAAAAATCAAAACTGCAATAATTAAAATTTGTCAATCTTCGGACAGTTCATAAAAACCCTCAACGTTTAGTATATATATATATTCCTCTAAGGTTCATTTTTTTTCTCTGTCTCGCTGCTGTTGATCAATAAATTTTCAGCACCCTCATGAAACAATGTCGAACCTTCGTATACGGGAAGAACCGATCCCTTCAATAATCCTTGATAATCACCGACGAACAAGGAATCCCTTTTACGAACTTTCGCCTCGTTTTTGTCCGAAGCGCACGTGCTCAAATACAAAAAGAAAAAAAGTAAAAAAAAAAGGAGAACTATAATTGACAGTGAAATCAGATTATACGATAGAAAGTATAAATTATCGTCGCTCATTTTGTCGAATTGAAAGCTATCTCCCTTAAAAGGATTCAACAATTATATCGCAGGCGTACATGCTAGTACACTAAAGTATAAATCGAAAACCGATTTAAGCTTCTTTATATGTACATATATACGATAATAGCTATCCAAGCGTTCGATAAAAATATATATAAACGCCTTATATAATTTACATTCGACGAATTTTCCTCCGTAATGCATCCTTTTATTTAATAGCCATCATCATCATGTTACATTCTACGAATGACGCGCATGACTCTTCTCGTGAACGCCTAGGAAACGTGCGCATTTTCACCAAAGTATATATAATCAAAGTGCAAAAATCTAAACCTCTTCCTTCTCTTCTTCTTCTCCTCTATCGGGCATGATTTATCGGCGCCTTGGGATTTTTATAAACCCACAATAATTGACGTCAACGCGCGCGCTCGGAAAAGAAAAGTAAGCGATTTCTCGGCAAGCGACAAGGAAACCTATTCTCTCCACGCGACTTTGCTATACGCTCACGCCCACGCGTCAATATAATAGTATACGCGTGCAGCGAACATCGCGCGTACGACGTCCACAGTTGTTCCCTCGTAGACACTCTGCGCATACGAATGAGGTCCACGTATATATATACAGATATACCCGAGTAATTCTGGTATGGCTCTATAGTAGCTCGATCGTTTGAGAAAGCAGAGAGAATCGACGACGGTCTGTTTGTTTGCGTTGGGGGACAATATTGTTTCTTACGTTAACGAAATCTGAGCTAACGCTCTTATTTTTAAGGATACAAATTCATTTCACGATCGTTGTTTAAATATCGTTTCGCGATTAATATTTTAACGATTTTTAACCTTAATTGAAAATATAATACTTCTTTTTTTTTAAATTGCTGATCAAGTATTATATTATTCTAATACAATAACAATCACTTTATCAACTTCTTTCATTTTTCATCTTTTCTATATATACGTTCTCGAGAAAATTTAAATATTCTCACGTGCCATCCGTGCAGATCGTTATTCAATATACCTATGCAAAAGGGGATCACTTTCAATTAATTGCTGCGCTGCTTAAAAGCGCAACGTAACTAACGATCGCTATTATATATATACAAGCTCGGCTAGAGTCTTCGGAGACATCCGATTATCAATCAACATAAATAATCCAAGCGTCAGCTCGTCTCCTTATATAAACTTATAAAAGCGTCATCGCTATGGTTGCAGCCTTATAATATGCTATGTACGTGAGAACGACAGGCGTGCGGCGTTGCAAAGGATTATGCACGGTGCTTTCGCTATATTTGATGAATTGATCATTTATGTGACCCACATATATAGCAGTTGATCGCTATGATCTGCAAGAAATGAAATTAAAATAGATTAAAGTGCATTTGGTATATGAAGAACAAATGAAAATGCATTTTAGTTAAAATATTAATAGTAAAATTACAGACAACTTTTTACATAATATTTCCCTTATCGTATATATAAATTTAGACACATCTCTGCGAAATAAATCCAGACCCTAGTATATTTACTTAGTCCCGCGTCATTCAGCTATACCCTCTACCAATACCAATGATTTCTCATTTTCGACCTTCTGATCCGATTCGGTTTTCTCTCCTTATACCTATATACGTACGCGCAGGGACAATATCGAAACGAGGATCCCTATATATATACCTCATGCGGAGTTACGACGCGTCATCCTCGTCGTCGAAAGGGAGCACGTCGAAGAAAGCAGGAGCTCTCTTGCTTGCTAGCGACCGAAGACTCGTTAGTCGGACATGTTAATCTCCGTGTCGTTAAAGCGTGGTCCTACAGAAAGGAGGTGGAGGAGGGGGAGGGGATACCCAACAGGGGCTTTTCCCCAAGAGTAATCAATCAAGTTATGCCAGCTAAAAAGAGGGCCATGGCAAGATCGAGCGCGAGCGCTTTTTACCGAAAAACCGCCCGGTAATCTGCTTTACACGCTGCAAAAAAAAAACACCATCAGAGTAATTGTCGGCTACTATGCTGCTATACTCATGCGTAGCGGAAAAGCGTATGATGTACATTTAAGTGAGATGAGAAACAGTCGCGAAACGTTCTTTCTTGGAGAAAGGCTATATATATATACACTGACGAACTAAATGGTGGTGTACGAAATTTTGATTAATTGCTAGTCTTTCAATAATAGTTTAAGGAACAACTACTTGATGATGTGAGCAACGGTCGAGTTTGCCAGGAAAGTTCTTTATTTGCCCGCAGCGAATGAAATATTGATGTGCGATTCTATGGATGAAATCTATTTTTGACAATACTGACAGCGAAAAGTCAGTCAACAAAAGCTCATTTTGCAATCACTTCGTCCGTGTGAACTTGTGTGTAATTATATTAACAGACACACTAATATATTTCAGTTTTTCTCTTTGTAAAGAAGAAACGAACGAAATTGTGCGAGCTGATTGATCGTCCAAGCATCGCGAGATTTTCATCTCCTATGAGGATAATGATGAAAAGGAAGCACTGCCGAAAGGTGTCCTCTTTTTTTGCCATCCTATACCTTTTTTTTCTATATCAAAATGTTATATATGTGCTCGTCGAGAGGCGAAGTGCTGCGCGCGCGAGCCTCGAGTCCGACACATCTCACAGATCATTTATTACAAGACTTTTTTATCCGAACGTATAGATACAGATATAACGTGGTAGTGGTATCGATCATCGGGATGCTCATTTATTTTGCTCGAAAAACAGCCGGAGGCACCATCGGCAAAAGGATCTGGAAAGCAAAGTGTGTCCGGAGCAGTTGAAAACACTGATTTTTCGGCTACGTGTGATCGTGGTAAGTAGTATCTTTATGTGCGAAGCTCGCGCGAAAACGATTGTCCTCACATACGACGATGTTTAATGGTAACTCCCAAAATAGGTCATATATATATAACCTCCTATAATATAGCTATAAAGTACATTTTAAATTTTAACGTGAGTTACTTATGAAATGTAAAACAATTAACAAACTTTATTTTTAAAGCGACAATTTAAAAAGTATAATGTATGAATCAGTATAGAAATCCTTTGGCTTACCTTGTTTATAAATATGCAGATTTATGTTCAAAGAAACTCGAATACAATTAATTCACCCTTTCTTTCCATTCTTATTTTTAAAGATGATTGTTATTTGAACTTTAATTTTTCTATAGCACTATACGTGAAATACAACCTTTTACTGCAGTAGCTCCCCGTAATATAGACAGAAACTAGTGCGCTCAACATATTTACGGTGTTAAATATAGATTTTGTATTGTACAATAGTTTTGGGGGAATCCAATGTTTTTTGTAATTAATATATCATTATGGTAGCTTTTGTTGATGTTGACGTCATTTATCAATCTCTTTTTGTCAATTGATACAAAATGGTACATCTTTTAATAATTCTGTAAGTATAATGGTGATTTAATTGTTATTAGTACTATGAAACGATCTATAGGGTCGTTTGGAAAAACCCCTTTCCTGATATAAAATCTTATTCTGTTAGAAAATAGAATACTTTGAATAAGTTTAATATAACCTCATTTTTTTCTTTCAAAATATTTTAGGATTTAAACAACCATGTGAGTAATATATATTTCAAGCATGTTTTCATTATTAAGGTGACAGCTGTAATGCTGAGTGAAAACATTTTTCAAGTGATTTTTAATAATAAAAATAAAACTTTTCTGAAAAAAAATAAAAAATTTAATACGTTATTGGTTGAAGCTTAGAAATCAATATCTTTGTTACATACTAAGATTATAGTTAATCCATTTAAGATACTGTTATATAGATTACATTAATACAAAATTATAATTAAAACTAAAAATTCCTACAAAGCAAAAACCATTGAAATATAATTACATTGAATAACAATGAAATCTTGTTAAAATATGAATATATACAATAGAAAAAATGTTACATAAAAATTTAGATATTTTTAATTATATTCAGAAAAATAATGAGACCCATAAACATGCATATAATATATATACTATACATGTTCTTCATAAACCTTTCGCTAAGCCGTAATGCATTAACGGAAACAAAAATTAATACCAATTCCATTGAAAATGTGGCCAATATTTTACAGGTAATAATTTATTTAAAACTTTTTATCGAATAAAATATAAATGAAATATAAAGTGTAATTCGTTTTTTTTTCTTCAGATAGCCATATTCAATCGTTGTTTTTACGATATACATAACGTAATTATAATCTTTACTAATTCAAGTATTGACAACATTTTTTTCACTAAATTAGAACCTACGCCTGTAATTTTATTGAACTTGACAAGTGAAGATAATATTGTAGCATTTAAAAGTAATGTAAAACGCTACTCAACTAATACATACGACAACTTATTACCCTTAAATAAAATTCTTATTGAAGAGTTTAATACTGAATCATTCGAGTTCGTTTTGCATAAACTAAGAAATTCGGTTTGGTGGAATAATCATGGCCAGTTTCTTATCAAGAACACACAAACAGTCGACAGTTGTAAATCTGCAGATTTTTTTCTACAAAAAATATGGGAATTTAATATATTATCTGCTGTGTTTCTTTGTCATGATTTGAAACTTGGAGTACTTTTATTTACATTCAATCCTTATTCAGTCCATGCACCGCATTTTTGGACGCCAACTGCTAGTTATATGCAAGTAAATGGATTTCCGTTAACATTATTTATTAATACCTACAGCCTGTCAGGTAAGATAATTTTTCTATTGTTACACTATACGAAAGTAATAAAATATTAAATTACTTCGTTGTTTTTCAGTAGAAAGTTCATTGTATCGATCGCCTACAGAAAAAATATGTAACGATGTTTGGTTTGATAAGAGTAAAAATTTGACCAACTATCCTCTAAAGTTTGCCATCTCGGATTATGTATACAATATCACTGATGAATATACCAAAAACGTATTTCAAATGGAAATTTTCAAAACTGCTCGACAACACATGGCAATGATTTTAAATTGGATGGGAGTTAATTATACATTTGAAAAATACTCCGAAATAAATAATGGCGGTGGAATTCATATAGATGGTGTACCATTTGGAATAATAAACGACGTCCTTAATGGAAAGTATGAAGCTAAAGCAGTTTACGATCACGAACGTGGTTTTTGGAAAAATGAGCTATACACAAATGTACAATCGGGTTTATGCGTCATTACGAAGAAAATATCAATACCGATTATTCAACAACTAGCCAAAGTTTTTCCTTTGAACATACAAATAATCCTTTTGGTATTCATCGTCTTAATTATTTGCATTTTTGTGTACATACTGGAAAGGAGTTACGGAACAGTGACAATGGACGTGATTCGTGCGGTGCTCGCGGTTTCTACGATTTGCAAACCAAAACATAAACTAGGCAAAGTAATTGTGACGCTATTTGTTTTAACTTTTCTCATTTTGAATATTGTTTTGCAAAGTCATTTGAGTGCAATACTTACAACTGTATTAGTAGAATCAGTTAATCTAACCACCGCATCAGATCTACTTCCTTATGGTTATAAAATTTACCAAAGACCGTATATTCAGTTATATTACAGCGATACAGATCCTCTTCGGAATACAAGTCATTATTTTAATTATCTATCAGAATGCTTAAAATTAATGAAAAGTGATGATAAAGTGGCTTGCGTAGAGCACTGTTCAATGTGTAAATACGTTTTGTATGAAAATAATGTAATGCACATTTCGCAAGACCTACTATTCGATAGATACGATGTAATACTTTTTCGTGATGATTCGCCATTGTTTTACAAGTTTGTAATAATTTATCTAAAATTAATCGAAAATGGTATAATTGTTCAGTTGAACGAAAGAGCAAAAGCAGCTTACAAGACGCCGAAGGTCAATGGTTTCCATAAAATTACAATTGTGCAATTGCGGTATGCTTTTTATATTTTAATAAGTGCATACTCAATCAGTTTAATCGTATTTTTCATTGAATTAGTAATAAGAGCAGAACTTCATTTATATACTTTCTCGTTCTGTCAATACTTTTGTTTTAAATCGAAACTTTATGACTATATAAAATCCAAACTTTAACGATCATGCTTATATTAAATATATATAAAAACAAAATATAATATTAATCAGTTATAATTAGTTAACTTCCACGCATATATTTACTTAATAGTTTTCAAAAAATTCTTTAAAAGACTTTTAATACAGGTATTCTACATTTATATTCTGCCAATACCGTATTACAAAGAAGAACAAATTAAATATATTCTTAGTGTATACTGTAGTTGTAAAGAAATAATTAATAATCAAAATATATGTATGCTCTCGTATAGTTTCAAAATTTTTCTTTTTTCTAGACAAAGTAACGTATACAGCAGTTTCAAATTCAAATAATCACTTTGGCAGTGCTGAAACATAATGAGTGAAGTACGAGAGAATACCGCACTAAAGCAGATCGCGACACAATGAAATACGTTTGTATTGAGTAGCATGTAACGCACCAGCAACCCGTTTGCCAAATTATAATTATAAGTGAGAAGCTGCTATGGACTTGTATACTATATACAATACATGTAGCATTAGGAAACAATTTATGTCTATTCTTTTGATTAGCATAACTCAATACATACTCGCGTGTTCGTTATCGAAAGTTAAAATAGAAAATATAATTTAGGAAATGTTTTTCTCCATGTGCTTTTCCCATAAACAATTATTTATACGCATTCTTTACTACACAAAATGCTTTGTTACGAATTATGTAACGTTATAGAGAGATCGTGTTCAACCAATCAAGAGTGTGAGCAACCCATATGTGGGCGTAATAAAAGCCTCGTTCTTTTTCCAATTTATCTATCTGTAAATCATTAGCTACTGCTGTGATTAATTTGTAAATAAATTATAAATAAAAAATGTGGTTAATGTTATATGTGAAGGGGTTTTGTTCCTCGTGGCCAGTCTGGGTGATGAACCCAGAAAGGTGTACAATGAAGTATTTTAGATTTAGTTGGAAGTACGCATTTTATTATGATGTAAATGTAAATTCGTCAAGATATGTTCATTTTTCACTAAGATAATCGAGAAAGACATATATATCACTGAAAACATTTAAAAGGCACTTATTTTCGAAGGAAGTATTTATTATGTATTAAATTATTAATTCTAAAAGTCAGACATCTTTCGCTCTGATGAAATTTTAAGGCATTTTGGAACAGTGATCGTGCCTAAAAATATCAAAGCGCTTAAAAGAATAATAATTCAGCCTTATAAAAAACTTAAAGAGATTAGAAAGCCACAGGCCACTAATGTAGAATTAGAACAATCTCTGTAAGCCTTAAGGGTTAATTTTATTCGTTCATTGTATATACCTGCATCAAAATTGTATCGATTATTATTGTTATAAACTTTTTATCAGTCTAGCACCCGCTAAAAGCATGACCAGTTTTATAGTTATCATAAACTTGAAAATGAAATATTTATTAAATATTATTAATATATTGTGCAATAATTAGCTAATTTTTATTTTAAATATTTTTCATCCGCTTTGCATATTTTATTATTTTTCTTATTATAAAATTTTATCTTTTGCCAAGTTTATATTTTTCATTTTGTATAGCTATATGTTATGGTGTAAACTTACACTTCCTTGTTTCTTTATCTTTTATTCTTATAATTTCCTATACTTCTTTATAAGGTCATGTAAAAATTATATATTTACAACAATGTGAATCGACGTTGCTCATCTAAAAATTCTTTCTCATAATTATAAAAAACGTTATAAAAATATTCCATTATTTTATAGCATCTTACTTCAATAAAAGAACATTATAGTTACTGAGTTTGGCTTTTGTTATAATCGAATCGACAATTGGCAACAACATAATTTCTTTCATCATCTAAATCTTGAAAACGTAAATAGCCTTGTAAATTTCCATCAACCTCTACCATTCCTTTGCTTAATACAAATCATAATCAACAATATTCCAACCAGTGAATATATTAAAAATTACTTAGATATAATTTCGTAATGCCATCAGAAAGAATGCGGTTGAAAAAGTGGAAAACGGAAAAATGAAAACAGAGCAGGAGATGCTGTGTCGACGCTTATATATATATATACATATACAGACAACGTCGGCGTGCAAGTGAAAGAGAGGCACTTACGCGCGCAACTCGGAAAACTCGAAAAAATATGAATAATTATGCGCCTGCAGCGACGACGGAAGTCAGGTGGCAAAGAAGCCTGTAAAAGCGCTACGCGCTCACACTCGCAAAGTTCACTTTTCCCTCTCGTGGCGCGCGGAGATTGTTTTTTTTTTCCACAGCCCGCCTGCACTATATATGAACGTTATACTCCACTCTACGTTTGCTTGTAGTTTCCACGGCGACTAATACACGTGTGTGCGTCGGTACTTGCAGGTGTATATATGCAACCCAATGCCTTCTTTGTACAACTGCTAGACCGCGAACAAGAGAGAGAAAGAGAGAGAGAGAGAGATATTCCGGAAAGGCTGTTTCCATTCCTCGCTCGGGCTAAAAATGTGCCACGCAGACTTTCATTTCTTTCAACGGAGGTGTGCGCCCAGCTCCCTGCGAAAACATTGTGTTGCGCGTAGTTTAATACTCGTTTGCTTTACTTACGCGACGAGAGCGCGCTCGCCTGTCTTTTTATTGCGCGAGTGAGAGAGGAGAACTGCGACTTGAAAGAAGCGCAAAGAGGAAGGAAAAGTGAGAGACAGTCGCAGAACCTTCCGTAATAGTTGATGTCCTGATGGTTCTGCGATGATAAACCAGCATGTCATATTAAGTAATGAAATTCAACACAAAGGTTTTTAATATATAGGCGTGGCAAAAACGTCGCGTATACGAAAGCTCCTTCGCTTTTATGGAATAATCTCGTTTTAATTAAAAGAGAGAGAGAGAGAGAGAGGGGGAGAGCACACATTCATAAAGAAAAAGCATCTTCTAATTGCTCATTATAATTTCTGCTTCCAAGATTTTATTAATTATCTTCATGGTTTATTTAAACAACAAAAAAGAAAGCAACATTATAAGCGCGTGGAAATGTTCACCTTTGTCGTGCGCGTATTATACACAAATTACAAACTTGCTTCTGCTTCATGAACAACTGCGTTGACGTATATAAGCAGCAGGCGTCCGCGAAATCTCGGAAATTTCAAAGATAAAGCCTCGTTTAAGAGCGTGAAGAATGACAGAATGGAATGCGTGCGAACTTTTACAATCGGTGCGTATATATGGTAAAACCCAACCGACTGTAAGTTTTCGCGCACTGTCGCGCGTATGCGTGCATTTCCATTACACGCTTGCCTTATCGCGTACATATATATGTATATACGAGCGCATTTGCTCGGTAAATTTTTGAGCTATTTCTTTCCCTTTTTTCTCTTTCTTTCGTTTCCCCTCTACATGAGCTCTTTTTTTCTAGAAATATTTCAGTGCGCATACCGAACGAGCATTGCGTTTCCAGTTGGAAGAAAAAAAAAGGGAAAAAGAAGAAGCTTTGTTGTGTCCGTCTTCATTCAGTGAGCATGTTATAATGAACAACCAAGCTTGTAAGTTACTTCGCTTCAAGTATATACATCAAAGTGTCAGTTAATTTTCTTTTTTTTCGCTGGTCTGGGACTGACTATTTTTACATATTTATTCCTAATTATTTGTACAAAAAATTTATTCAAAACATATATACTAATCTCTTATATGCTTATTTAATTTAAAAAACTAAAATCATAAATATATACAGTTCAAAATATATGTAGTTTCAAATACATACAAAATAAAAAAAATACACTGTTAAATCACTGATATTCTCTTTCGATGTGATTTTCTTATTTTTGTTAAAAAAAATCGCGATAGTATATAGTGTAAAATTTATAATCGCTTCGAAAGAGCGAGTAGTTACATGCAGCTATTAAGTAATATAAAGTAATATGATATCAGACGTTTTATTCTTGTCATCTAAAGATTTTTAAATGTTTAAATTGTATGGTAAACAGATTGTTCTACTTAAAAACCTTGAATAAATTATCACCCAAGCAACGGAATGATATTTACATTTTTAAGTTACTTTATATCATGAATATTAATTTATTTATAACATTTTAATAAACAAGAATTATTATACTTATAGTATCATTCTTTGGATGATTGACTTATAAACTTTTCAAACAGTAAAATGAAATGTCTATTAAGAATTTACAGGAGAACTTACTTTATTGGTAATTACAAACATTGATTTACGATTATATTAATTATGTAACCGTAAATTAATATTCAAACTATGCCAATATTACTTTAAAATTAAATAAAGTGTACCGTAAATCAATATTTAAACTATGTCGATATTACTTTAAAGTTAAATAAAGTGTGCAGTATAATTTTTTCAATTTTACTATTTAATTAAACAACTGAAACATAGCAGTGTAGCATGGTACAAAAATAGTTTGAATATTAAACAAAAAGGATCAAATATAGTAGTATATAGAAAATAATTGAAAAACAAAAAAATAAAATTCCAATTTGGTAAAAGTTCTGAAAGCTAATCCACTATAGGAACCTCGCCACCAAGCAATTTTCATCGGTAAATTTCATTTTATTTTCTCCGCGCCGCACGCTGTGAAAATGGTCCGTTTATCGATCTATCCATAGCGTAGAAAATATACACACACACACACACATAAAGCGCGTATAGTTCGCTCTTCTTTTCTCTTTCTTCGCTGCGTAATACGAGCAAAGAACGAGACAGCTTTTTCCTTTTACCATCAGAGATAGACCGCTTTTCGATGCGCTAACTAACTCTCCCTCTCTCTCTTCCTCTTTCTCCTTCACTCTTTCTTCTTTGGTCTGCGGCTGCTGCTGCTGCTGCTACTGCTACTGCTATATAAGGGGGGGTTTTTCTAGAGCTGTTTTCACGGGCGCCGCGGTATAGAATAAGTCGCCACGAGAGAACGAAAGAGAGAAAAAGAAGAAAGCCAGACGTTCACTTGGCGCCCGTATACAGAGCAAGAGATCTTTGGAGTCTTAATTTTCAAACGACGCTTTCATGCAATTTTCCGCGGCCTTTAATATAAGCTCGAAGGTGTATATATATATATAGCAGCAGTGCGCGCGCAATGGCACATCGGATATTAGATATTTTTTTTTTTATCTCTCTTTTTTACCCTCACGTGCGAAGTTCTTTTTTTTCTCTGCGCCTCTTGGAACTCCGATGGCAGAAAAAAAGAAACGCGACAATGAATAAGTTATTTGGTATTGAAATTGCATTTGGTATGGCACAGATATTCGGCTTTTTCATTTATTGAGTGAACGCGCGCTGATTGGTTTTACGATTCACACGAAGTGCAGTCTAATTGGTTTATTCAAAGATCAATCATGGATTTTATTGCAATAATAAAGTACGCAAAAAATCATTTGAATAATTAAATGTTTTCACCCGAAGCACCGAGTTTTGTAAGTATAACAAATCAACTTTCCGTACGATATTTCTGCTGTACTATGTATATAACTTTTAATATACTGTTTTGAGAGATAATTTGAAAAAAACCACTAAGTACGTAACATTTAATTTAATCTTTGTTAAGAATACCAAGATAAAGTGACATTTTCGATGATCGTCTGACCGAGCAATTTAGATCTACTCAATTTTTACTTATAATTTATAAATCTGGAAATATATATGAACCAGGAATTCCCTTATTTAATCCAAGAACAATAAAAGACATAATTAAATTTTGGTGTAATCCTGTAACGAAATTGAAGCAAAGACAAATTTTTTAATCAAATTAAAGACAATTCTCTCAAATACAATATTAAATTACAGAAACACCCAATTAATTTACAACAAAACGTCCATCTTCTAACAATAACATTTTCCACATCAGGAAAGAACAAAACGAAAATAAACAACAAGACAATATAATTCCATTGTCGCAGTAACAAATAATCCAGTACATATCGCCGCGATGTTCATCGGCCGAGTGACCCTTTATCATGCCATATACCGTATACATTAAACGCATATACCAATCCAATTCCGCGCCATAAGGAAAAATCGTACATACCTACGCGCTGCAATCCGCAAAAGAACAAGCTGCGTAGAAATCTCCTCTCCTCTGGTACCCTATACCCCCCCACGCACACCCTGCCATCGGATAATCCTTGATATACTCTGCGCGTATATAGGTAGGTACCTCGGTATCCAGCTCATCGTTGAAAACAAAAGAATGTACTTATATACATCAGAGAAAGTAACGGCAACAGTAGCAGTATAGTATAGAGTAGCAGCATCATCGTTGTTGTCGTCGTCTTCCGAATAAAGAAAACTCTCCTCGAGCGAAATTATATATATATAATTTACAAGAGGATATAGTATCACAGTAGCTACGTCCCGCTACGGGCAGACACGCTTTGTAAGTATAATACGCGACGTGCTTCTATATATATAACGTGCACACGCGCTCAGATACGAGATGAAAGGAACTGGCCGAAGGGCTAAAGCACCCGGCGGACTAATGTAATTAAACGTCTCTCTCTCTCTCTCCTTGCTACTCTCACTATGAAACATCGTGTATATTTTATTTATATACATATACACACACACACACAGCTCGCATACAAGCCGATAGTGACGATCCCCCCTTGTAAGGCTAATAAGAGCTAAAAAATGTATATATATGGGCAGTTCTCAGGTGAATCGAGAGGTCAAAATTTTTTTTCTTTTAAAATCACCTAAATCGCTTCGTA